>JAHWXV010649733.1:0-13353 GCA_024586415.1 Phrixothrix hirtus
ATATATATATATATATATATATATATATATATATATATATATTTTAAAGTTTTACCAATTATTGTCTTTTAATTAATTACATGGATCAATAATTTACATATATAAATTTGAAGAAAGATATGTAACTAATAATAATTGGGGACATATCACGATATAAGTGCTCAAATATATCTACCCTTCTTGGAAAATCGTTTATCTTTGTTACTAGATCGCGTGCCCCTTCACGCGTTTTAGAATAACTAGGGTGTGAATTAATTTCGTCCTTGTATAGAATAATGAATTGATAATCCTAGTTCGACAAGTTCACAGTTTTACTTAACAAATTAATTGTACAAAAATATTATAATAAGCAGTGTTAAATTTATTTTTATTAATAAAGTTGAAAATAGTAAATATTTTTATGCTTGAATTTAAACTAAAAATAATAAATTTCAGTGAAATGCAGTTTTACGGAGAAACTTTGTAATATCTCAACAACTAGAACATTTAAATATTGAGTACTCTTAACAAAACTTAAGAGCAATTAGAATATAAAATATAAGGTTTTCCGTTTAAAATAATCAAAAATAATTGACATTCGCGTTTTTAGACACCCTGTATATAAATTGAAGTTTATTTCTAAAAATAGTTGAAATGAAAATACAGCATATTATAAACCTTATGACGGACAGAGAATAATTCAATATGTAATATTTATGTAAATACAGTATGCTCATTTTAATACGATGACAGAAATGGTCACATCTTTTAAAATATCCTGTATAAGGTATTAAAGTGGCAGATTAAAAGAATCAACAGATAAAGTTGAATCCGGATATCATTACAAAACTTGAATGATTAATACACCCTGTATAGTACGGAACACCTGCCTAGTTAAAAATATTTTTCTAATGTGCACCTAAACTATACCTACTATATTTGGTAGCAAATTTTTTTGACATCATTTGAAATAAAGGAGATATCGCATCTTGCCACAATAATGGCGCATCCTGTATGTACGAAGAAGTTATAAATATAACGAGATTGTTGTATAACACAGTTTCTGATGTGTAATTACTTTCACCTTACTTATCAACTTTAATTTTGCATATTGCATCTTTAATTGAACTTTTTGGTATTTATTTTAATTAATGAATTCTAGTGCCGTCTTGAAGTAGGCTAATTCTAGGTCAAAACATTGGAATTTCGGTATTGATTAAAATTTTATTTGGACTTGAATCTTGAACCTGTCTCATTGGAGAAACAGTTTTTCTTCAGAGGTTATACCATCTAAGAAGAAACATAATCAAAACTCAGGTGTTAGTAGTCAAGCTAATAGACTCTACCTCGATGTGTGACTTATATTGAAATAAAAATTGTCTATTCAATACAAAAATTTGTTTAACTTTTCGGATATAACTGCACTTTCCCTAATATAACCGCACTTTCCCTATTAGAGCATGGAAACATTTCGATCAATTACCTATAGCAATAATCTAATATTTTCTTGAGCAAGTTTCCTCTTATTTCCATATTGATTTAAACTCGGTAAGTGAAGCACTTTTAAAAATAAAAAATTTTTCCTAATTTGCATGTTTATTTACATTACTTAACGGTATTGTCCAGTTTTAAATATTAAATAAACAGTGCTTATACAAAATATTTTTAATTCAAACATTTTATTATTCTTAGTATTCATCAATTTATGTTTAACTCGAATTGAGGATTATGTAGAAACAATAACAAGGTTAATAAATTAGTTCTAATTTAGATATAATAATGTAGATTATTGCCTGATACCTAAGTTGATTAACAAATAAATTGGCTGACAAGGATTAAGGATTCTATAAAAGTTATAATATTAATTTTAAGTTTTCTAAACATAACATAGAATTGGTTATTAAAAAGTCAAAGAAACAACTGTTAACATAATTAGCTTTTATTAAACTTCTTTATTGATTTTCCATTAATGGAACTTATTAAATGAGTAAATTTATGTTGTTTGTTAACTTTTAAATAAAATCCCACTCATAGCAGGCAATTTATTCAGAAACAAGCTAGCTATAATAACAGAAATCAAATGATTCTAATTCATCCTGTTTTATAAAAAATAAATGAATTTGATATCAGTTAAGTATAAAACTTGAACATTACAATTTTATATAAATACCTGTACATGTTCACCGTAATTTATAAAATCTATTACAGCTTATAGCTTTGTAGATAAATCTTATAGGTACAAATTTGAATATTTTAAAGTTTAATTTTTAAAATAAAATAAATTGATGTAGAGTTGTAAACTATCTTGTTTAGCACACTGAGCATAGAATACAACATTTCTTACAAGGTTCAGCTCTAAGCCTACACGGAAAGCTACCTTTATAACGAATTAAAATAAGTATAAGGGGAACATGGCGTATGAACATGTTCCTTCCTACTATACATAGTGGATTATTCTGCTTACTATTTATATAGATAAAGTATATGAACGGGTATTGAAACGTAATTTATAAGTGCATCAAGAATGCAACGAGTTAACAAAGCACTGCTTTTTCACAAACGCACAAAAAAAGAATATTCCCAGTCAGTGTAAGAAGGACCGATCCAAATTTTGATAAAAAATCACATGCTACATTTTATTAAAATGTAATGCTACCCTTTCTCAAAAGTACCTCTTCTTAAATAAAATAATTGCTCCATCGAACGCTTTGGGGTACATAATTAATAGTATATAAATAATATATTTTAAAGCCTTCCCCAAAGTAGAAATTGTTATTGGAGCTTGAAGATAAATATATAAAAAGCACAAGTGATGCTGTATGATACCTTAACGTTTTCGTTTTTAATAGTCATGGCCTATGGAAACATTCTTAAACGTTGTAAAGGTGAATGCAGCATGTTATAAAATTTTTATTTGCAATGAACAGTATATTATTGACTAAAGACACAAAACATATCAAAACTGTTCTTAATATTTATTAAAGCAGGATAATTTCTTTTCAAAGAGCGCTTTTTATCAAAACTTCTCGTTTAATTTAATTATTAATCAACTTGTACAAATACACCACTAAATATTACTTAAAACAGAAGCAAT
Source organism: Phrixothrix hirtus (assembly GCA_024586415.1). NCBI lineage: Eukaryota > Metazoa > Arthropoda > Insecta > Coleoptera > Phengodidae > Phrixothrix > Phrixothrix hirtus. The sequence continues at coordinate 3,074 of JAHWXV010649733.1, forward strand.
TAAGTATAAATCAAAAACCGAAATTTTATTAAAAACGGATCTAGCAAACAATTACATCAAAAACAACACTTCCTAAATAAATAATAACCGAACCATCCACCAGTAACAAAAACCAATATGCTAATAAACAATTAAAATAATTAAAACCAATAAATATCATGTATTCTAAATATCTACGATAAATTAAATCTAAAACAAGAACAATATAATTCATTTTACAGCTTTTACAAAGAACTCTCTTGCCTTGATAAATATTAACAATTTTAATATGTTTTGTGTATTAAGTCAACAATATACTGTTCATTATAAATCAAAATTTTTATAACATACTGCATTCATCTTACAAAATTGAACATCTAGCACCAAAAAGTTTACCTTTTGAGAATGTTTCCTTTGGCTATCTCTATTAAAAACGAAAACGTTAAGGTATTTTAATTGATAAACATACAGCATCGATTATGCTTTTTATATGTTTGCCTTCTAACTACAATAACGATTTCTATTTTGGCGAAGACTTCAAAGCCTATTATTTATATACTATTACTTTTTCTTGAATAATCCTTATCAATTATAATTTATGATCCTAAATGGAGAAATTAAGCCATGCTCTGTAAAAATTACCAAATAGCAACTTTGGAGTAAACTTTTGGGTATATAAAGCAAACACTTTGTAAAAACTCTGACATGCGCATTAATTCAATGAACTTCCTTTACTTATAATTGATATAAACTAGAATTATGTTATAAATTTAATTTATTTTGTTGTATAAATTTAATATATTGGTGCATTTAACTATTACAATTAAAATCCAAAGATGTTTACTATATAGAAAACTAATTTTCTAAATACCATTGTATATCTTAAGAATCGTTTACTGATTATTTAAGCGCCGCCTAAATATGTTAAATTTCGTTTTGAGAACACAGTGTATGTCATCTATATTAAAAAGTAAATCGTCATGATATATTGAAGTAAAAACTTGAAACCAAGTTCCCTAAGTAATTAAAAATTAAAATATACTTGGACATTCTGCAAAGTTATTTGTATTAAAACCAAATTAATTGTTTAAATATTCAAGATTTTAGAATGCCCCGTAGATGATTCAAATTATTAGATGAACCGAAGAGTAATAAACAGTAAACAAATTTAATATTCTTTTTAATTACTTGGAGAACTTGGTTTCAAGTTTTTACTTCAATACATCATTACAATTGGTCCCTAATTTGTGCAAAGTAATGGAATTAAATAATTAAGTAAATCGTCATGTATATTTTGAGCGTTAATAGTCAACGATTACATACTTTCATAAGAACTATTAAAATTATTTAACGTTTACAATCTACTATTTGTCGATTTATTTGTTGTTTATAAGGTATTACTGTTTAACAAAACATGAGGCATAACTATAGAAAGTAACTATAAATTTCTTATACAATATGGAATACACCTTGTTTTAACTTTTACTTACTTTGTTAAATTACTTTTGTTCTTTTTAATTATGTAACTGTAATGCAAACCCTTATTTTTTGATGTAAGTAATACAAACTATTTGTTAGTATCAAATGGTTTTATTTATAGACTCATTTATATAGTCATAGGATTCACATGGCAAGTTAATCATGCAGTTGTATTGAAGTTAATCATGCAGTTGTATTGGTGATGGTACAAACTATCGAAACGTTAAAATATTGCAATTTTATGAATAAATTGAATGAGTACCAATATAATTTTTGTTAGTCATCCAACGATATAATAAAATTTTTGATTGGATGAATGTCCTCATGAAATGGTAGTAGAAAACTAATTATTTACAAATTCTAATAAACATTCCCTTTGTATTTTTAAGTAATTGTTTATAATAAATAAGACAGAAAGCTAAACTGCTTATCAATTAAAATATAGCAGAATTTTAACGCAATTTTTATCTGCTGTTTAGCGAGCACCATATCCGAAGGCTTGTTTGATTAAATAAACCTAATATAACGCCAGCTGAAATAATCTTCGAAATTTTAATTGAATTTTAAGATTCGAAAACGAGTACCACTCCTACAGACCTAAAATAACATTCTTATAAAAATAAGACCAGAATTTAATAGCAAACGCCTGCTATTGTTTTGATAAATGCAGTTAAAGACCAATTTATAGGAAACTATAGTATTTGCAAAACAAATTTTAAATAATAAATATAGATTTTTGGATACAATGTACGTTTTTAGTTTTTATTTCAATTAAAGTTCAAGAGGATAATTATTTAAGTGGCACTGTTTTAGGCAAAACAAGGAAATATATTTTTAGCTTAGCACAAATACCAGATGGTACTTTAAAGTTCCCAAAATTACTTAATAACTTGATCCTATTCACCGCCGTCACCTTCAAAGTAGTCATTTTGGACCTACATACATCAATATTAGCGCTTCTGCCACGAACGGAATGCATTCTGGAAGTCCTATTTTGTTAATGTATTCAGCACCGGCTGCGATTCTACTTCAATATTCTCTATCGTGCCAAATTCTCACCCATCATCTTGATTTTTATCATTTAAAAGAAAAAGAGTCGCAAGGAACCAAGTAGACTTGGCTCCTTGCGGGATGAGAAACGATGCTCAGTTTGTTTTTTGTCTAAAAATGCTGTATGGTTAAAGGGATGTGAGACCATGCATTATCATAGTGAATAAGCCATTTCTGTGGTCATTTCCTTCTTACGTTCTCCCTTGGCCGACTCCGTACATCACGATAGAACACTGCAGTAACCGTCTGATCAACAGGTACGAACTTTCTGTTGATCATCCTATCAATATCAAAAAAGAATGCCAGTAAGGGCTTGATGAGCTCTTCATGTGATGTCCATTTTTGAAACGTGAAAATCAGTCGTAAGCTTGAGTTTAACCTAAGCCGTCGTTTTCGAATGCCTATTTTAGCATTTTGTTTATTTCTGCGGCAGTATTATCGAGTTTAACACAGAACTTATTGCATATTATTACGCTGGCCATTATCGCAAACACAAGCAGTCACTGCCATGAAAAACTCTTCACCAACAATGAATACATCCACTTATAATAGCTCTGCTTGACATACTGACATAGAAAGCATGTACACAACTCCACGTAGCGACATTTGACAGTAATTCGGTGCGTTTACGTACATGATTCAAATTTCAGGAACTTTTGGGTACTGCAACGCACTAACAGAAATCGATCATAATATAAATGTTATACTTTTTTAATAGGGGTGCAGCAAACAAGGCACTGAGACCTAAACATAAAAGTTTAAATTTATTACAAATTAGTAACCAGGAGATTACTCAAAATGAACCTTATCGACTGTGGTAGAAGATTTTTGGGCCAAAAATAAAGGAGGCCTTCTTTATGTTAAATATGAGTGAGTATGGGAGTATTCCGCCTCCGTAGGACTCCGTCCCTTAAGGGGTCCTTAAAATCGACATTAATTTGACATGGAACAGCTGCAATAGTCATTTAAAGATTCTAAGATGTCCAGTATGTCAAAATGAATATAATTTCTTTAGAACTACCTTTCGTCAAGGAATCAAGGCATAGTTTTTTCAAATGAAAGAATTTTACAAATATCCCCAAAACGGATCAAAATATAAAAATGATCACAATAGTCCCTTCGCTACAACTCGCCTAATTTAGTACCTCAGAACAATATCAAAAAATGTCGATCCCAAAATTCGCACTCAGTGATTATCAAATCATTATATACGGCAAAAAAATAAATTCATAATTAATAAGAAGAAGAATGCATCATAAAGGTTTAAAATATTTGTGACCTTGTTCAGCACATACACCTTAAAATTTTTTAAAACTCTCACTTACATTTGCAAGAATTGTTGACGTAATTTCTCGAAGTGTATCTAACCAATCACAGTAATAGGCGAAAACTGAACATTATTCTCAGCTCAATCCATTTATTTGAATAATGTGCAATGTGCTTGCAGAGTGTATATAGGTGAAACATCTCAATGGCGTAGAAAAAAGAATGGCCCTTTATCTCAACGGTATAAGACATAATAAGGAAAACACAGCTTTGTCTAAACACCCTTTAGTTACAGGTCATAGTTTCAACTTTGACGATCTCGCTATCTTTAACCAAGTAAAAGCAAAAGGTACGCTAAATTTCCTTGAAAAAATGTTTTATATCAAAAAATACAGTAACACACAGTGATATTGAGGATCTTTGCATACTGCATAATTTTATCCTGTTCATTGGTAACCAGTCCACTAGATGAATACTCACCTGTGTTTTTCTTTTGTTACTTGTTATTTAGGTCCTGTTTTACATTAATTATTTTTTAATTCATAGTTTTAAATATTAGGGATAAACCAGTCAAAAATTCTTAAAATTATAAAATTAAATTTTTTTATTTAAAATAAATTATCGTCAATATATAGGTACAACAATGTTTTGCTTAAAGATAAAAGCTTCTTCAAGTTGATTATCATTAAAACTTGAGGACAATGTAGACTATTAAGAACAAATTAATTATTAAGCGAACATTCAAATTTGAATAACAGAATTCTTTAATTTAAAATTTAAAATAATAAATACTTGAAAATCGAAATAGTATAAAGGGTGTCCCGGATATAGATCCTTTGTGAATATAAATATTTAAAAATTTTTAACCTAATTAAAAAAATCATGGATACACCTTTAATATTAAACGTACTCTAAAAAACATAAACACCACTTTCTTTTCGTTGACAAAGTATCGGTTTACATTTATATTTTCGAGTCAAGATCGCCAGTTGTGTTAACAAAAAGTAATCTTACGTATTCCTTAATATCTTCTAAGTTTGCTTGTACTATAACACTATTGCTTATTAATTACAATTATTTATGCATTAAATATTATAGACTTATTTAATAAATATATGAAATTGACGTATGTATGTTTTATCCACATTAATTTATATGAAACGATTCTTTGCTGAATACAAACATCTTATCAAATTTATTTGGCATTTGGATTTTTAACTATCTTCACAAAATTTGAATTTTGTATACAACACAGGTGATTGCAAAATTAATAAGATGAAGATAATTATCAAAAATAATTTAATTTCGTGTTAAAGCGGCTTTGTAAAAGTGAAACTTATTTAAATGTTAAAAATGATCTCTTAAGTAAAAACCTTTGCACAATTAACACCACTAGAAATTTTAAGGAAGAATATAAAACATTTTATTTTAAATAATAGTTAGCGTGTATTTAAATAAACAGCAGGGAAAAGTAATTAGTGGTACTATGAAATCGTGTCGTCATGCCGAAGCCGCTCGTTCAGTCTCGGTGACCAGTTAAAGCTGTAAAGTCGGCAAGTCATTTCTTGTTCTACACGGCAGATCAAGTTAAAAAGCAGGGACAGGCTAAAAACTTTAATTGCAAATATTTCGAAAACTATGCCATTTAGACACATAGTTTATAAGCGTTTTTTGTCGCGCATATTAAGATGTGTTTGCTGTTAAAGGGGACACCCTGTATACATGTTAAAAGTTTTAAAAATGACAAATATGGCTGTTCATTTCATGATTAATCTCTTGTTAATACTCTACATTGTTCTCAAGTTCAATGATAATCAAACTTGACGAAGCTTTATCTTTAAGCGAAACATAGCTTTTCTTAAACATTAACGATAATTTCTTTTAAATAAAAAAAATTCAATTTAATAATTTTAATAATTCTCGACTGGCTTATCCCTAATATTTAAAATTACCAAAGTCTGCCAGTCTATTTATATATAAAAAATTAACAATTATTGTTAATTTCATACAAATTAATTCATAGTATTCGGTAAATTTGAATTCAGTTCTCATCAGATAGAAAAGGTTAGGTTGTCAATATTTAATTACTTTTATTGCACAAGCACATCTAGGTTTTACTTGCCTTTATGTAACAGATTAATTTACATCTGGCGGTTATTTAAAGTTTTAGTTATACTAAATCAAAATGTTAAATTGTTTAAACTGTCTTTTAATATGCATCAAGTTGAATTATTGGATTGGCTGTATAACTCCCAAACATATTTTAAATGTTAGGTCAACGAATTAACTATCATATGTAAGTGTAATATTTTGATATTGAACATAGGGCCGGAATTTCAATCTCCAGTTAGATTTATCTGCTGGTTAATTACCATGCACACTCTTGTATTAACCTCGTAATAACAATGATTTTCACGGAAAATATTTACAAGACACATTTAACTGACTATCGAAATACCAGCCCCTAGGGTAGAATTAAGTACTATATTGTAGCGCCGCCCTGAAGAAGGTCTGCAATTTTCAGTCGAAGCATAATTAATTTTTAACTTTGACTATAACTTAAAACTTACCCTTAAGAGTATCGTTTCTTTTCTGGGTACTAATTTACAGCATATTCTTATTATTACATTTAAAAACGATGTGTTACGGGTAGGAGAAATACCCTTGAAATTTTCAGAAAACTAATTTTGGTGTAGGTTTAATTAGAACGCCAATTTAAACCTTCATAAGAAAATACAAATTTAGTGATATAATCTTCCAAAACAATGAAGATGTTTGATAATATAATAGTGGAAATTATGTCGATTGGCAAAAGTCACTTTTATTTGTAAATAAAAAATAACAAAAGTTTACTTCGTCTTGTCGCAAAATCTACAGGTAATAGTTCCCGGTATGCCTGAATACAGGGCGGTGCGGAGCCAATTGACATATTTCAAATGGTCATAAATTATTCATGGAAGCAGGGAAAAAATAAGTACACATGTCTATAAATACGACCAAATGTGCCATTTATTTCCCATAAATTATAAGATTATTTTTTGAAAATTACATCAGATGGCCGCCGTTTATGTTAATGCATTGTTGCAAACGTCCCTAGAAGTCGCTGTACAGCCCCAATTTCCTCAACAATAGCTATTTTGAGTTCTGGAATAGTTCTAATAGACCTCTGGAATACATGGTCTTTCAGGGACCTCCACAGGAAAAGTCTGGTACATTAAGGTCGGGCCACCTAGCTGGCCAAGAGATATCGCCGAAACGAGAGATAATAGTTCCGAACATTTGACGAACTACAGCTATACTGTTTTGCGCGGTGTGGGCTATTGCCCCATGCTGCTGGAAATATAGGGTAGGGTTAATGCTAAGCTGTCGTAACTAGAGTTCAACAAAGCCTTCCAACATAGTAACAGAACGTTCTGAATTAACAGTCATTGTTTGTTCATTGCCATTTTCAAAGAAATAGGAGCGTACAATTCCGAAAGCATCGACTACACAACAAACCGTCACTTTAGGAGGATATAATGGCTTCTCATGCAGTTGTTTAGGGTTCACTGGTGACCAGTATCGCATATTCCCTTTGTTTACGAAGCTAGAAAAATTAAAATGTGCTTTGTTGGTCATTAGTAAATTATTCAGAATATTTGGGTTGTCCCGTAACAAACCACTCATGGCGGTACAGAAAGCAAGTTTTGCTTCCTTGTTTCTCTCATTAATTTGTTGCACAACTTGTAGTTTGTAAGGGAAAAATTTTGTCTTTAAGCATTCGAAACAAAGTTCTTCTACTCGCGGCGAGGACTGCGTTGAAAGATTTCTGCAGGTTTCTGGCGTCCGCACTGTTCGTGGAGCGCCATACTTCATGTCTAACACGCTACCAATTTCTTAACATTTCTTCACTCAAGCCAATATGGTATTCCGGCACGGTACGTATGTCGACCAATATTAAACTGTAGTCGATACGCACGCTGCACGTACATTACAACATTTATTTTGTAATAACTACGAACACATGTAAAATGTTGGTACACGTTTCAGCGCTCCATTGCGACTGGCAATATAAAATGGCGTTCTCTCCTCTACCCTCCCCCTTCCCGCCAACCCCGACAAGTTGTGCGCCAGCGCACTATTCACATTTGAAATACGTTAGTTCGCTGTACTCCACCCTGTATTATACTAATGATATTTATATTTGTGGACAATAGAAAGTTATTTTTTTTATTAGCATTGGGTATAATTTCTCATTTTCATTTGGTTAAACGTTTTCAGTATATGTAGACCAGCAGAATCATTTTGAAAACAATTGTGCATTCACTCAAGAAGTATAAGAATTTAAATTTAAAACACTTGGAAGTGATACAGTGAGGGATAAAAGGTTATATTGGACCTGAGATATATGAATACAAACGTGCAAGACATATACATCGTAAATTGATAACAATTGTTTCCACAATTTCATCAACAGTTACGCTAAAAATAGTTTTTAAGGATTTGAAGTTTAAATCAATATTGTGTCCTTAATGGGAAAAATCGTTCAGTACAATAGGGTTGGCAAAAAATCTCTTTTAAGGTGGCTCCTTTAGTTAACCATAACGTGCTGAACAATTTGTCTCAGTTAACTGAATTTCTATTGTTTATTGTTTTCGAGATCACATGGGTAACGTGATGCTTTGGAGACACTGTATACATTGATCAATAAAATTAAGGTGAACACTTGCTATTAAAATAAAGTTATTTCTGTGCTATACAAGACCAAGATTGAAAATTTAGAAAAAATAGTAAAATATAAAGAAAGTCAACCTTGCAAAGCATTCTTCATTAAGTTACATTATTACACTCAGAAGTTGGGATGGTAGAAATACTGTCTATAAGTTTCAACTACTTCTTTAGGTGATTGAAATTCTTGACCATGCATTTTATTATTATTGCGGAGTCGTAATAATTTGTTAGGGTTCATGTCAGAACTTTTTTAGCCAAATAGTTGACTGTTTGTAGAACACTGCAAAGACGCGCATTGTCATGATGGAGGATTGTTCGACGTTTCTGATTATATTCAGGAATTTTATTAAGAACTTTGGCTAAGCGGGACAAGCAGTAACAATGTGATACGATTTGAAGAAAAACGAAATGGTCATCTTCCTTAAAACACTGCGAGGTAGAACAACTTTCGTTGGTTTTTGCTTGTTGTAAAATACCCAAGCAACCGAATAACATTTTCTTTCAGGTTCACAGGAATAAGCCCAGGTTTGATTATGTAAACGTAATTTGATGATATTTTATTGAACTGTTTGTGATTCAACTCGCACATTTACATAGTCATTCAACATTAAGTGATCGTATGCTACATGTAGATCTCCACAAATCATTTCATGTACGGCATCAAAATTTTTTGGCGTCACAGCTATTGCTGATCGAGCTTCGCAGAACCTATTGTTATGACCACTACGATTAAAATTGAATTTTTGGATTTAACAATAAACCGACTTTTGGAGGCGCTTCTTTACCAAATGCAGAAACTAATCGAGCGACTTATAGCTATTGAGTTAAGCCATTTTAAAGTTCATATAAAATATATATTCTTTATGATATTATTCGCTTTTAAATGCATTGTAACGATACTGTTTTTGTATTCTATTGAGTTAGCCATATCATAGCTTACAAATAAAACGCTGTTTTTCCGAAATTAAATCACATCTTGTTGGGTCTCACATGCAGAAATGGAAATTGAACAAATTACAATGAAGTCAACTGCGAACCAACATCTTTTTAAGTACACATTTGTCTTAGTATTGTCTACGGTGACGTTATGAATGCAAATAATTAATGCTTCCTATAAAAATTGCGGAACTTTCATTGTTATCTCAGCCTTCTACTGGTACTGATTACGATATTACTCCAACTCCCGATGTCTTCAGTCTTCTTCTTGTATAATATTTAAAAATTGAATTATGTTTATATATCTATGGTTTTAATAGGCTTATATTCGCGTGAAAATATTTTGAACTTACAAAAATAAATAACTATACAGATTAGCATAAAGTCTAGACAATTAAAGCATAAGCAAATATTCCAATAGAAACTGAATTCTCTATTTTATGTATAATCTAACCACTATTATATTATTACAGGTGTGCGCAAAAATATTGGATTTAATGTTTAAATTTTTTAAATCATAATGAAGTTATTTTGTTTTATCACTTTCTAATTACTTTAAGCCAATGCAAGTAAATTTGACTTTATTATTCTGAAAATTTAGAAATTATGTTTTTAAGAAAACGAATTCGCGTTTGCAAAGTTGTACTGATAATTTTGTTTTCTTTATTTAATTATTAATTAATTAATTTCTATATTTCTGAAGTGAACTTACATGAGAGTAACTTCGGATTCAAACTTAATCCCTAATCAGAACTTCTTTAGTTTTATTTTTACTTTCTCTTACCTATATGAAATATAGAATAGAGAAAGTATTGTTTTCGTCCAAAATTTTCGATGTCAAAATTTTAGTGGAAATACAC
>JAHWXV010649773.1:0-15137 GCA_024586415.1 Phrixothrix hirtus
GTGGATGGGAATCACTTTACTCACCTTTTATAATTGTTTTTTCTTTATTAAATCCAATTTAAATGTAATTAAGTAAATTTATTGGCAATTGATATTTTATTGTAAATACAGTCGCACCAAATGATGCTTAACCTAAAATGTTTAAAGCGAACGTGCTTTTTCAAAGACTAGCTCACAAATGATGTCCCAACATTTTAACTATATACTTTTAACAGCTAAATTGCTTACAATGTACATTTTTGCAAATCATTCTGAGACATACGTTTTGTTAACCATATGTGACTCTGATAAGACGAGTTCTTTTACAAACGTTATAAATTTATGCTATACATAAAGGATGAATATATAATGTCAAGTCAGGAGATTGTCCTTTTAAGCGTCATATTTTCTATATATATATATTATTTTGAGAATTGATGATTCCGTGGTATTATATGGAATACGGTTTTTCCGGATATTACACCGCATAGATAATTCATTCTGTAATAAAGCAGAGTTTAATTTACGACGTTTCGATAAAATCATATTTACCATATTTAGGTAAGATTTGGCCTACTTTTACATCTAGTTAAAATAAAACTGCCGCTACCCGCTACCCGCTTGAATCGCCTCTTTATATACGCCTTCTACATTTTCTCCTGCCGCCGCGCATGGCCGGCAACGAGAACGCGTGACTGGTCCGATGTTTCGATGTATGTTTTAGGTCTGTTTTCGCTTTTAGTCTATATGCCGTTTTTTATTGGTTTCTTTAGGTTGTCCTTATTAATACGTACGTAATTTGAAAATTATCATAAACACTTTGCCACGTATGAAAAGGATGCAATAGTGCGGCTATCCTCCGCTAAAGGGATTCCGACTCGATCTAAAATAAAGTATTGACCGGCTCGCCCTAGCGTCGCGGAGACTATGGGGTGAGGTATAGTTACACAAGAAGCGGCCGTAGTAACTGCTGATGGTTGACGAAAATGTTGTGCGCAAGCTTCACTCTCCGTATCGCAGAAGAAAACAAAATCGGTACGGACGAGTCCGAATCCGGAACGAGTTCAAGCTATAAATATTTAGAATTTCTGAAAAGAAACGAGTGCCACATCCTTGTGATAGAAAACGTTTTCATAAATCTGGACGCACAAAGTGAAAGCGATGCGAATTGATTCGGTATTAATATGTTGATATCGTTGAACGTAAAACTTATTGTTGAAAATATGCTGCTCCTCGCATCTAAAGCTTCGCAAAAAATTATAATAAATGATGAGAACGCAACAAATATACGATCTGAAAGAAAACTGGGCAAGACATAACAATTCATAAAGAAAAAATAGAGTGTAGGGGTAGTATCAGTTTTATTCTATCCTACTACTTTCGCAACACAACTAACAAGTAAACAACTTGAAATAAAATATTTCCGTCTGATAAATTAAAGTTTAGCAAATATTTTGAGAATACAGCTTAAGTGTATCATTTAACAAATTAAATTTTAGGTAAATACTTTGAGAACTGCGGTTTAAATAAACCGTATCTAAAGTACAGAGTTGCAAATTCATAATTATCGCATTTATTTTAATACGGTACTAAGATAACTTTATAAAGCAAGAAAGCAAGCTTGCATAAATACAGGTGTTCATAGATTTGATTATAAATTATTATGACATTCAATGAAAATTAAATATTAAGGAAAATAAAGATCATAATAATGCACTACATATTTCTAACATCGACGAGCGTCGCTGCAGCGAAGGACATTTGTTTAAAAAAAAGAAAAAGCCTTCCTTATAACAACGTGTAACTAAGTAATTTCATAAATTCAGGAACGCCTTCGCGGTGCCACAAATCTCACGTATGCAAAAATGACTTCGATACTAATAGTTAACACACCTTAGAACTAATGTTAATGAGAATTTATAACGTACAATTTAGTTAGGTCAAACGACAAATCTGTGGGCGGTCAGCAGATTTTTGCCACTCGGGCCTATAACCTTGCGATTAAGACAGGTAAAAAGATAATTTTAATTATGGATTTCTAGATATATAGCTTATTCTTGTCTACACTTATTACTCAATGCGATAATAACAGTGAAACTAATTAAAGTAAAGCAACGGAATTTTGCAGTTTGACTGAACTAATGATGTTTTATGATGCAAATTGAATTATAAATATCCGCTATATGATCGAAGGTATTTTTCCTTCAACATTCGGGAGCGAGCAAAAGAACATTGAACTCTGAAGAGGCATAAATGGCGATATCCATGAAAATCCTTTTCTTCCAGCTAGACATCGCTCCGGGGCTCCATTGTGAAACCGCCGGTCATCTTGCCGAACCTCCAGCAAAATAGGTACAGCTAGAAGATTCGGTGAGAGAAACGTACTTATTAACCAAGGCGTAGAAATCCTCCGGAAGCGATGCAGGATTTAGTGGGAGACCATCGGCAGTCCCATCAGTTTCGCATCGCAGGTCATCAAAATTCAGAGTATTTTATGCCCAGGAACAAGTCTTTTAATCCCAAATTTGCTTAATATCAAGACAAAAGTCGGAGCGGGACGAACACGTGTCTCCTTCCACCGACAGATTCAAAAGCCCTGTCGCGAACGCTTTTACGTGACAATATAATAAGCTATACTTAAAATATAAGATTCACAACATTTAAGCGCAAGCAACCCAAAATGCAATAGAATTTCTAATTGTCACTTAAACGGAATGAAATTTAAACTAAAAATAGTAATTATAACCAACTATCTAAGTTATATGATTTAAAATCAACTAAATTATTAGTATAAGCCTAAAATCGTCTAAAAGGCAAAAAAACCGTTACAACTTAGTAGGTATGCTCTGGGAGTTTTGGATCAAAACGCTACAAAACCTCACTTTTGATGTTTGTCGGCCATCTTGTGGGAGGAGTCAGCAGCGGCCATCTTGTAGGAGTCGTTGGCGGCCATTTTGTGGGAGAAGTCAGACATTTTGTAGGTTGGCCATTTCAAAGGAAGGCCACTTTTTGGGTAGAGTAGAGGCAATCGGCCATTTTGTGGGTGGGCGGCGCCCATTTTCTGGGTGGACCATATTGTGTGAGTGGTGGGAGTAGTCAGCTATTTTGTGGGTGGGCGGTAGCCATTTTACAGATCCGCCATTTTGTAGTTCGGCCATTATGTGGGTGGGCGGCGACCATTTTGTGTGCGGCCAATTTGGAGCGTGGTGGCGCATGCACAGGAATGAAAAACCGAACTTAGCGTAAATACTATCATAATGTAAGGATACAACATTTACATCTTTTTATAGTAAAGGAGATAGGCAATGAATTAGTAGAGAGTCAGTCATTTTGGGGCGTGGTGGCATATGTGTAGTATTGAAAAAGATCGCACTTAACGTAAATTTTATGTACATCATGTTAAAGTAAACATAATTAATTATTGATGTCCTCATTTCTTATCATAGTAGCAGGAAATGTATTGAGATTAGATTATAATTAGCATACGAATCATTATCTTATCGGTCCAAACAGGAAATGAGTCAGTTTAATATATAATTGACATGCAAAAGTCTATGTCCTCATTTCTTAACAGAATAGCAGGAAATTTATTGAGATTAGATTAGAATTAGCATACGCAAGCATTTTCTTATCAGACAGGAAATGAGTCATATTTATAATTCGCACGTAAATGCTGACGTTCACATTTCGTATCAGACTGGACGTAGTTTAGATTTATTATTAGTAGAGTGTATGTGTGTGAAAATAATTTATGTAACATGAATATCCAAGAAGAAGAAAGCCAAATACACAACACATTAACCCCGTTATAGCTTATCAAAAATCACTTTGGGTGCCGATATCAATTAGCTACAAAGGTGGGGAAAGAAGGCAGACAACTTGATAATGATTATTTTATGCTTGATGAATATTTAAATAGTAATCTTATTATCAGTTATAACATTGAATTTGAGTTCGATACACGATCATTCATAAAACGTCTAATAATTAGACATTATCAGTACAACTACATTCATTTCAATGAAAGTGATACAATCGAATTATTCGCATTAAAATATATTATTAACTTCAAGATTAAATTATTGAACGAAATGGATTTATACAATGACATCAATAGTAGTATTACTACTAATTTGTTAATACCAAGTGGGATTCAGCTACATTAAAAAAGAACATGAACAAGGTTGGATTGTAGAGATCGCTTAAACAAAATCGAATTATCCCAGTTAAATTTACCAATCTTTACTATATAGAAGTATAATAAAAGTTTGCAGTTGTCAAAATGGTAATAAAAATAATAGATACAACAATGTACAATACACTAGAGGCAAGAATTCAGAGGGAGCTACCGTTAAATATAAATATATTTTTATAGAAACTAAGATGCCTTAAGAATAGGATAATGATTTATGATTAGTGTAAAAGTATATAATAATAACAAACAAATGATTTGTAGAAGGTATTTTAATTTTTTTCGAACTTTACAAGCTGATGATATCTATAAATAGTGATCTGTAATGCGGCAAAATTGGAAATGCTATAAGTTCGTTTATGTGCAAGATAACAATTTCGCTAAGTTGACATTCTGTAATATAAAATAGACATGTACACGTCACATTACAGATATATACTGTACACCTTGACCATTGTCATATGAAAATAGGACACATCATCGTATGCGTTTTTAATAAAAAAAGATGTAGTATTACAGTATCAAAAACGTTAATAGGTACTTGATTTTCTTGTTCAAATCGCGGAATTTGCTTCCTAGGCATCGGGAAAATTATATCTTTAGGTTTAAGATGGATTCTGGATCAGGATATGATGTACCGTGAGATAAAGCGTTGATGTAGCTGCCCACGCAAATCCCACGTCATTTTTTACATTAACGCAAGCATGCTTCTTGTTAATTTGAGGTGACAGTTCAACATGCTCGGGTCCAAGAATGCATACTTGTACATCGAAAGTGCTTTATCACCTTCGCTTTAGATATATATACCACGTGCCGTATTAATTCATCAATAATGTGTGATTTTACATACATAATTTTACATAAAAAGTGTCTTACCCCCTTCGCTTTAGATAAATACCTGAAGTATTGCTTCTTCAATAATGTGTTATTTTACATACATGATTTTACATCAAAAGTACCTTGCCACCTTCCCATTAGATAGATATACCACATGACGTATTGCTTTTTCAATAATGTACAGTTTTGAACATCTAATTTTACATCAAAGGTGCGTTATGACCTTCGCTTTAGATAGACATACCACATGACGTATTGCTTCTTCGATATGTTGAAATGGTTAGATTAAAGTCGTGAGAACCTTTACAAAGGACTGAAAGTTGCATTGATGATGCATAGGTAATCCGAGCTTGCAAACCTTGTTGTTGTATCGATTTTTCCGTTTAAATGCATTTAAAATTTCCCCCAAATCTAGGGAAATACTTACTTAGAATATCCCCTAGAATCTAGTGACATATTTCTGAAAAATCTCTAGAATCTGCTTTGTAACTGAATCTAGTGACTTTTTTGCGCTGGGGTTGATAATATGCTTGCTTGAAGCGAGATAGTTACATATAAATCCATGTGTTAGAGAGAGGGAGAGAGAAAGCAATATTTATGATTTGATATACTAGAGGTGTGGTATTAGGACCGGCTAATGGACACCTTTCGTGAACAGACCAATTAAAGTACCTGCTACCTGTTATGAACGGACCCGTTGCAAACGGCTTGTTGTGAACGAGCTGTTGTGAACGGATCTGTTATGAAGGGCCTGTTGTGAACGGACTGTTGTGAACGGCCTGTTATGAACGGACAATAAAATTATATATAGGGCGCTTCTAATAAAAACACTCTTATGATCCATTGTTAATCCCTGGCGGTACCTAAAGAGATTCTAAAAATTGTTACTAAAAAAATAATTAGATCAGCGGGCGAAATTTCTGAAGATGCAGTGGCAACCGCTAAAGTAAATTACCTGCTACATAAAACAAATTCGTAAACAATTGAAGAGTCAGGTATAAAAGAGTCGTACGGGTAGATACGGCAATCAGGAAATTGATATATGTACAATATTTAGAAAACCCCTGAGAATAACTTTTAGACATCTTTTTTTTCTCCAAAATATCAACTGAAAGGCGCTAAAAGATTGCAAAGGCTATTTTAAAATACATGTTACGATAAATACAAGAATCATCATTAAGCCAATAAATCTCTTGCCGAACACAGTAAATAGTAAATAATTTATTTTTAAAATTTAATAATAAAGGCCGTAAAACAAAAATAGATATATAAAGACTTACCTATTATATTGAATTTTAACCTCAAGATAATAAAGACAGTACTTTTATATTTATTATGTTTTTATTCTATTTCGCTATTATACAATTCAAAACTTAAACTAGAATAATTTAAATTTTTTGCCTGAGCTGTTTCTTCCTCCTTCCGCCCAGGCGTGTCCACAAAACATTGACGACAAAACGTTTTGTCGCAGTCCTCGCACTTAAGTTTTAGAAATTTATATTTCTGATGTGCAAAATCTCTTCCAATTCGAAGTGCGAGTTTTTCATAGCATTGTATACATCTTCTACGCTAATCAAACGCTCTTAGAGCGTGCAACGCCAGATCTCTAGGTTTTTTCAAAGACTGTTTTGTCTTTAAGCTGAACTTTTCCCTTTTAGCATTTCTTCTCCTCGCTTCTACACCTGTTGAGCAGTTTCTCCTTTTTCTCATCTGGATAATAAGTAGGCTCTACCCCTATCCAACTGTTATTGACAGTGGGAAATCTAAGACCCATGGTACCGCAACCAGAAAGCTTGAACAGCTAATAATAGATACAGGTGCAGCGATCCTATTTAATTGACTCGTTACCCGACTCGTTACCTAAGCCGTTCTGGAGCTGTTAAAAGTCGTTCAGGTGCTGTTAAAAGCTATTCTGGAGCTGCTGAAAGAGTTGTAGACCTGTAGAAAAGTTGTAAACTTGGCCAAACAGTTGCTCCGACTGAAGAATCGCAACCGCCCCAATTACTGGACGGCTAATAATGAATACAGATGGAGCGGCCTTATTTAAATTGCTCATTACCCGACCCGTTACCTGATCAGTTACCTAAGCCATTCTGGAGCTGTTACTTAAGCCGTTCAGGAGCTGTTAAAAGCCGTTCTGGAGCTGTTAAAAGAGTTGTAAACCTGAAGAAAAGCTGTGAATTTGACCAAAAAGTTGCTCCGGCTGAAGACTCGCAACCGCCTCATTACTGTTAAACATATGAACGCTCTGTACCTGAACATTACTTACTCTCAGAGATGACATCGTCCGAGTGCTGCAAACTTAAAAGTACGCTAATACGATTATTTCCCAGGTGCTAATCACTTGTTATTACAATTAAATATTATATTATTAATTTAAAATATCTGAAGGTTGTCACTTTTTTGCTATTACCTGTATATGTTATACTATAAGTTATCGGCTCTGTTGCTAAGGTGTTCAAATTAAGAAAGATGTTGTCACTCCTTTTATACTCTGGACACTCAATGTATTTAAATGGAAATTTTGTAGTCAAACACGGAAGAAGTGTATCCCTGGACAGTTATGTCTATAGTGGACAATATTACATATGTTTCATATGGAGATTTTTCTTATAACGCATCAGGGAGCCAAACAGACAAATTAAACGATAGTATTTTAACTTGATGAAATTTATTTATAGGTTATTAAATTACAAACGACTTTCTAGTTCCATCAGCTGTTTAGCCACTTAATTTACACACCCGTGTCTGAAATGAGCGTTCTTGACTGTCAATTTTGCACATACTCGTGTGGGTCACGGACAGGCGGTTTATTTACTATTATAAACTTTACATGCTCGATTTAGACACGGGCTACACTCAATATTTATATAGATATCTGCTTATAAATAGTTTTTGTATTACACAACAGAAACCGCAATTAGTATTGGATTACAGAAAATATTTATCGTTATTTTACCGTTACACTTTCTCGCGGCATTCGATATGTTTTTACACTAGTGTTGTGTATACAGCGTGTTATATTAAGCATTTGTATTCTGTAACTTGATTTCAGTGTGTATGTGATATAAAATATTATGTTCATTGTATTTTTATTGTTTATTTATTTCCATAATATCATCAAATTTGTGCATTATTTTATTCTACGAGTAATTGCTTGGTAAGCAAATATTTTATTTATAGTGGCAATTTTCCTAATAAATCATTTGTTTTGAGAATAATTACTTTGTAAGAAAACATTTATTTTATATATCGACAATTTGAAATTTGAAGGTGTAGAATTCTCAAATATCGACCGCGGATGTATATGCAACACGTTTTAGAAATCAATGACATTTTGAAGCGATCAGTGATCGCATATTGTGTGTATATTTTATTTTATTATATTTTTATATTTGTTTCAGTACAAACCTTTGAAAATGAGCGATAATGATAGTTCTGAAAACGATTATAACGATTTATCCGAAAGTGGATCCGAAGAAAGCGATACGGAATCGGAAGAAAGTGACGATGATGTTGATTTTGATTTGGCGAGAAATTGGTATAGTATTATCACAAATTATCTACAGCCGGCGCCACCAAGATTTTCGTTTATAGGTATTCCTGGTTGCACTTTTACATCCCACGATGAACTGGATGCTTTGCAATATTATCGCTTATTTTTTGACGATTTTTTGATTAATCTAATTGTTACTAAACAAACAGATTTGCCGAATAACAGCCTGGTGAAAGATTTAAGCGATAGTCTCCAGTGACTGGCGAAGAGATACACATTTTTTTAGCAGTGAAAATTCTTCAAGGAATTGTAAATAAACCGGAAGAAATAATGTATTGGACAACATCAGAAGTCTTTCAAACGCCGGTATTTCCTAAGCTGCTAAGTTATCGCTGATACTATGAACTACAAAAGATTACATTTTTCTGATAATGCATCCTACAATCGAGAGACACAATCGCATCCCAAAATAAACAAGATATGGCCTGTGTTTGAAAATTTCAACAACTAATACAGTTCTCTGTATATTCCCGAAAGGGATATCAGTATGGATGAAAGTCTTATGATTTATAAAGGACGCCTAAGTTGGGTGCAGTACATTCTACTAAAGAGACCCAGATTTGGGATAAAATTATATTGTCTATGCGAATCCAAATCAGGCTATTTATATTTGAGTATTATATATACAGGCAAAACTGATGACATCCGCTGCAAAAGTCATTGCAACTGTTTTTTGAGATGCTTGCTAAATAATTTACATTAACTAGTCAAAAAGGTAGAACAATAATAGCAAAGTATTATTCGTTGTTGTTACACCAGTTGAATGAGAAAAAACCAGAGAAAATCGACCACATCTGGCAAAAAAAAGAAATTTTATTTCACCACGATAATGCACCAGCACATTCTTCAGTTATTGCAGCTACAAGAATATAAGCCCACATGCCCAATATTCAACCATTTGGTACTAATTTTTTAATTCCAAAATGCAAAACTCGGTTCACTAGTAAGAAATTTCCACCAATAAAGAACTGCTCGCAGATGTAGACGCATATTTTGCAGACTTAGATAAATTTTATTTTACTGAAGGCATTAAACGTCCTGGATATCGTTGGAATAAGTGTATTGAAGCGAAGAATAAAATATCGTTACACCGAAAACGGAACTACTTGTTCTATTTTTATCATTCAACTACCCTCGTTGAAGAAAAAATATTTAGCAGTTGAATTCTCTAAATGATAAATCACTTGTTGAAAAAAAGAGCCTTTTTTAACATTATCCAAACGATGAATCAACTTTAAGCTCCTGTAACTTCCTTTATTTCTTAAGATATTTAGTTCAAATTTATTGTGTGAATGGAAGAACAATAGATAAGTTATAGTTCGGTGTTAATTAAGTTAATTTTTATCTTGTAAATAATCGCACTGAAATTATTTTTGCGGTAAATAGAAATAAAAATTAATGAAATAATAGCTCAAATTACTTTATGTATAAACTGTTTAGGAGCGCCCTTAAAATAAGACGTATAGCTCGCGCTCGAGTCTACGTTCTTTAGGAAGCAGCACATTATTGCTGACAAAGTTTTGTTTTCTGCGCACAATACATCTTCCTGTATAGTCACACATTTGTTGTTGTTTTGAAAATCTATAGTCACGACTAATTAAAGATAACCTGATAAATCAGATATCGTTTAATATATAATAGGCGTCGGCAACCTGCGGCTCGCGGGCCACATGCTAAGTATTTTGCTTGCGGCTCGTCAACTAAGCTGTAATATTGAGACATCGATATATACGAGGCGCGTTTAGAAACCAAGAACCGATTGGATGTAAAAAAGTACAGACAAATACTTACATATATACACTATTTTTCTACGTACTCGCCATATTTATTGAGGTATTTGTTGTATCGCGACACTAGTTTTATATTCCTTCGTTGAAGAAACTGATCGCCAATCCGTTTAGTCATTTCTGCACAACTTCTTCTGTTTCTTATTACTCCTAGATTCCCTAACTCTGAAGAGATAAATGAAATCGCTTGGAGCTAGGTTGGGATTGTATGGCAAATATTCAAAGATCTTCCAACCAAACTGTTGAAGTGATTTCTATGTACAGATGGCGGTATGAGGCCTTGCATTGTCGTGCAAGAGAACAACTCCAGCAGTTAGTAACCACGTCGGAATTGTCGATTCTGGATTGCTCGTAGCAGTTCTTTTAGAGTTTCGCAGTACGATTCTGCATTTATGGTCGTACCTTGTTGCATAAACTCCACCGACCCAAAACACCGTGGCCATAATTTTCCTAATCGATGTTTTATCTAAACTTGTTTTGTTTTGGAGAACCCGTATGCTGCTTGCTTGCTTTCAAGTGTGACGTGAGAAATTCACATTTCCTCATGAGTAACAATGTGATGAAGAAATTCATCACCTTCTTGTCGATAACAAACAAGAAACATTAAGAAATTTCCCATGAGTTTTTGTTTGTGGTTTGCTATCAACTATTTGGGCACCCATCTAGCACAAAGCTTTTTGTAAAGGAGATGCTTGCTTACGATTGAATGCGTTAAATACTATTGGAATACATTCATGCAATTCAAAAATTATGAATCTTCTGTTTTTCTACAATTCCTGCATTCACTTTGTTTAACAAATCAACTGTTACGTTTCCCTCATTAATGACATTCACGCTATAAACTTCAACAGTCTTGTTGGTAAATTTCAGCAGCCGGAACATTTTTAGCGTTTAAAAATCTTATCACCGATCGCACTTCATGGTCGGCGGGAATTTTCGATTCTAATGTTCATTTTAATTTGATGCAGTAAAGCATATCACCGTAATTGAACAATAAAATTCATATAACTGATGCACAAGGGATTCAGTAATCAACTATAAGTAACGCTATTACGATCGCGTAATCTGCGCGTACTTTATGTGCAATTGGTCCTTATTTCCTGAAAGCGTCTCGTAAATAAGTTGCCAACGGATATATAAGAAGATGCAAAATAGATATGTAAGGTCAATATATTATATCCGATTGTATATTATCGCTTTTAAATCTAAAAAACAAATGATTGGGACAGTGTTAATATAGATCAGGTTATTCGAAGATTAATGAAAGAATTGTAAAGTTGTAAAATTGTATAATAACCACAGGTAATACAAAAAAACCAATACAGTAAGCCCTGCAAAACCGGGAGTGGCCCCATAAAATAGAAATATTTACAAAAAACAATCAGGCGTACAATATTTCATTTCTATTTGTAATATAAATTCCTACAATTTTGGAAGTCCATCAGAAGCTAAAGACATTTTTCTAATAATTTTCTTACAAAAACTAATGCAACAGCAATTTAAAACAGCAAAAGGAACGAATTTTTTATACGAAAAAATATAGTCAAATTAAAATAATATGATGATAAATGAATAGTTGGACCACTAATTCTCTATAGGACGACAAATAACTTATTGCACGTAATCAATGAACATTATTCCATTTTAACCACAGAAACAGACTTTTACGCTTTAAATTCTGTATACGAAGGCATTTATTTATTTTCTGGGTAATAATAATCCAAACAGTTGTAAATTACTGTAATTATTAAAAATGACGCCATTTAAAAGCAAGAAATGACAAAATTTTGAAAACTCAAGTATATATCTGATTTCAAACAATTTTAAATGTGTTTTACTTTTAAAGCCGAAAACAATATTTAATACAAATTGACAATCAATCTGAAAGTTAAAGATGCGTAAACAGTCAGTAACTTAATTCGAGGCTGCATTCATGTAATTCAGAATCGATCTCAAAAACTACTGAAACTATCATAACTAGTCATTGACAAATGAGCACACGAAACTAAGGAAGTAAACCAATTATAAAGTTAAATTTCAGATAATCTAAAACGAATAACTTATAAATATACTTTAACTTGTTTGTGAGTGAATATAAGCTTCCAAATTCTAAATATTTTTAATCTACGTGTAGTATAAAAATAATTTCCTAATCTAGCGATAATGCTGCTCATGTGATGAACTATCAACTCCAATATAAAACTTCTTTAATTAATCGTTGCTTCTCAACATGATTTTCTTTGTACATTTTTCTAATTGAAATGTCTTTTTCAGTTTTGTAAAACTCCCAACGCTTTTCGTTAGCCATTTCTCTCTTTTTAATTCCTTCATACTCTCGGTCACAATAACAAGTCGTTTTATCATGAAGTTCGCAAGGAGATGTATATTTTGAAATATCCAAAACACCTATTGAAGCAACTTCCGATAATTCGTCTCGCACATTACCGCACTTGCATGTAACCGTTCATCCTTAAACTTATTTCTTGAATAATGGACATGAGGTGTTCCTTGTAGTCCATCTAAATCAGGTTTTAAAGGCTTCTGATCATCTTTACATGCAATATATCTTAACACGCCGATTGCGTGATCCAAACACAATATTTTTTAAATATTGTTTTCGAATGTAATTCTTTTCCTAAACGTTGTAGTCGTTTCCTTAAAGTTAATGCAGATTTTCCATTGGTGGAATGAACTAAAGCATGAATATGTTCATGTGCTGTATTTTCATCATCGGTAACAAAGTGACAACAACACATCGAATACCATTTAATATGTGGAAAAGTTATCATTAAACCAAAATCTGCTTCATTTAAAAGTAAATGATACCATTTTTTGCTGTATTCTTCGTAATCCTTGGCAACTACACCCGGAGACAAAGGTTCATTGACATTCAACAGTGCGTAAAAGTGTTTTAGATACTAAAGTCATTCTGCCAGTTGTTTTTATAACAACCTTATTCAAATATCTAGAACAGACTAACCAAGTCTCTGTAGATATGTTTAATATATGTTGTTGCATGGTGCCTTAAAATCTGAGCATGCACAGTATCGCGCCATCTCGGATTACAACGTCACATGATTAGTATCAAAATACACGGTAAACATAGGTCCTTCACGTAATACTACATTACGGGCTAGGTTAAATCATGAGAGAAAAAGTTAGGTTCGCGCGTTTATAAGTTTACGTTTTACCATTTGTCTTTGTCATTCGTATTAAGAAATTCAATCGATCTGTTAACAGGTTGTTGCTAATAATTGGTCTGTTTTCAATCCGAAGCTCATAACGGTCTTCTCACAACAGGCTGTATATAACAGGTCCGTTCACAACATCCTGCTCACAACAGGCCGTTCGCAACGAGTCTGCTCATAACAGGTAACATATCAAATCATAAATGTTGCTTACTCTATCTCTCTCTCTAACACATGGATTTATATATAACTATCTCGCTTCAAACACGTTACCAATCCCTGCGGAAAAAAGTCACTAGATTTAGTGACAAAGCAGATTCTAGACATTTTTCAGAATTATGTCACTAGATTCTAGGGGATATTCTAAATAAGTATACTCCTAGATTTTGGGGGAAATTTTAAATGCAACTAAACCTAGAAATCGATACAACAACGAGGTTTGCACATGGTGTATCTATCTAAAGCAAAGGTAATAGCGCACTTATGATGTAAAATTATGAATGATAAATCAGACATTATTGAAATATAAACACATCATGTGGTATATCTATCTAAAGTGAAGGTGGTAAGGCTCCTTTGATATAAAATTATGTATGTAAAATCACACATTATTGAAGAAGCAATACGTCACGTGGTATATCTATCTAAAGCGAAGGTGATGACGCACTTTCGATGTACAATTATGCATTCCTGGATCTGAGCATGTTGAACTGTTACCTCAAATTAATAAGAAGCATGCTTGCGTTAATGTAAAAAATGACGTGTGTTTTTCGTGGGCAGTTACATCGGCGCTTTATCTCACCATACATCATATCCTGATCCAGAATCCATCTTAAACCTACATATAACACTTTCGCGATGCCTATGAAGCAAATTCCGCGATTTGAACTACAAAATCAAGTATCTATTAATGTTATGTTGAAGAAAAGTAAAAAAAACAAACATATCAATGTTCTTTTATCGTATCTTATCAAAAATAAATAACTTGATGATTGTGCAAAACCTACATTATGCTGATAAAGAATTTCAGGATGATGGTTTTGATGGTAAATTTAACGGACGTAATAAAAGATTCTATATTTGTTGTAAAATGCCTTCTAATTTAAATTAAACATCGCTAAATCTCGCAATTTGAAAATTCATTATATGTAAAAGTATTATGTTTATTGAATGTCAATCTAAATAGTGATAATTTTTGATACTGTAAAACTAAATTTTTTTTATTAAAAACGCATACGATTATGTGCCCTATTTTCATATGGCAATGGTCAAGCTGTACAGTATATATCTGTAGTGTAACGTGAACATGCCTGTTTTAATTACAGAATGTCAACTGAGCAAAAATGTTATCTTGCACATAAATGCACTTATAGCATTTCCAGTTTTGCTGCATTACGGATCACTATTTATAGATATCATCAACTTACAAGGTTCGAAAAAGTTAAAATAATTTCTACAAATCATATTTTTTTTGATTATTCTATACTTTTACACAAAGCATACATTATTATCCTATGCTTAAGGCATTTTAGTTTTTCTAAAAATATATTTATATTTAACCGTAGCTCCCGCTGCATTCTTACGTCTAGTTAATTGTA
>JAHWXV010649809.1:0-10681 GCA_024586415.1 Phrixothrix hirtus
CGATTGCTGTATCGAAGTTAAAGGTTTCATCAGAACTACGTTATCAAAATATGGCGCCAATTCAATTGAAATTCTATTTAATTCGTTCGTAAACCATTCTTCCGCATCAGTATTATGGCGATATCTGTAGTATGAAAATTCAGGTTTATATTTATAAAAAACGAAATAGCCGATACTGCAAACTTCACGACTATGGAGTTTATTTAGCTTACTTTGTTTACCGTTAGCTCATTCTGGGGATGACGGTTCTGCAGCTGCCGCTGTAACCTTTTTAATTAAACATTCAAAATCGGCGTAAATTATAAACGGAGTAATCAGTTTATTTTGAAAATTACAAAACTGTATTTTAGAGGCGTTAGGTTTAGGTAAAATAATTCGACAATTAGAATCATGCAACTGACTACAGTCCGCCGTATGTAAATTCAATTGATCTTGATTTTAATAGTAAATAGACATTTCTCGCAAATGTAGATTTTCGTATGCACGCTAGTGGCCTGACTTCTTACAAGACAACTCAAATTTTTTATGTAGCAATAATGATATTTTGTAATCGCAGACAGGTACTCCTTCTTCTTATTCTTTTTGGTAAGTATTTCCTGTAGCGTAGGCGTGTCTTCATCATCACCGTCGTCGTCGTCGTTATATTCGTTATCCGTATCACATCTCGCATTTTTTTCAATTCTATCGCTATACATCTCCTTAATTAGCAATAAATTTACATGATTACTCTTGCGTGATAAGAATAAGATGATACACAATTCGAATTGATCCTTGCCGGAAATAGGGCTTCCATTAGAGACCAGAATAAGCAATAGTTATCACGATTACGTACATTTAAGCATGCTTTTTTAAGTTTTATGGCGCGAGGTAGTTGAATGTACGTTCCTCCCGTCGTTAAGTGCGTAAATATTTTATTTGTACATTGATTAATGTTAATGCGTAAGGCCGAAATAGAGACGAACGCCCATCCGGAACCGCGTTCTTGAAACGACTCTAGACGATATAAGATCTCGTCCGCGACGTTTGCTTTAAACCATTTCTTCAGGGGTTTCTTTGCCAAATCTGTTGCTAGTAATCTAGCATTTTTTGCCGTAAAGGTAAAAGTCTCTTTAAGTAATTACATATCTTTAGTTACAGGTTATTTTATGAATTCAGCTGACAATTCCGTATTCATCTTAAAAATTTGACACGGTTCATTCGCCGCGCTCCTTTTTCTATCCATATTAACCATTCTACGCTGAAAAAGGACAAAAAAATCCTCTAGAAAGCCATCCAGGATTTTATCAGTTATATTAATTGCATTCCCGCATCAGATACGTTGCAAGAACGCGCTTGAGTGGTCAAACCATTTTACGCGGCGGGAATGAATTTTTGATGTTTCTTTTAAGTCGCAATTTGACGGCGATCTACTTGTTATCACCCGCATCCCAAATCCTGTTCTTTTTGCACGTAAATTTACATTTACTTTTAATTCGTTAAACTTAACTAGATATTTTTGTAACGTACATAGTACGGCCTCTAAATGATCCAGTTTTCCCGAACTCAAATTCAATCTATCGTTCTTTTCAAGGTTATCAGATTTTTTTATCTCTTTAATAATTTTTAAAAATCCAGTTAATGAATTAATTAAATTTCTAGTATACTTTGAAAATACATTTCTTTGTAATTGCATTTCTCGGTATTGCAATAACAACCGACTATCTGCTATCGTTCTCGTATATTTTACACTCAACATTTTATGGATCTGTTTAATTCTTTCTAATGCATCATCGCTTGTTGAAATTATGCCAGAATCTAGATTTTTTACTTTAACTTCCATTTTTATTAATGAAACTGGTGCCATATTTCGTTAAAAATATACAACTAGTTTAAATTGATAATCAGCAAGCAAATTTATTACTGTGTAACATTTAAACTCTATAATTGATATCTTACATAATTAAGAACGTGCCTTAAACATTAACTTTATATGCTCTATAGATAATTTAGTCGTTTTTCTCTTTTGACAATTGCTTTATAAAATAGTTAAAAAATTAACATTACCTACTTTTTAAAACTTATTTTGCTTGAATCTTATAATCAAGATTTATATTTGATAGAAGTAGGTAGGTGGGTAGGTAGGTAGGTAGGTGTCTATTTAATAAAATTTATTGATTATTAAATTAAAAATGAATCTGGATGTTATGTAAGTGTTCTTGTTCTCATTTTTAGTCACAAAACGTTTAAAAACAAAATTTCTATATGAAAATCATTCAATTTATGTAATTACATACCCTAAAAATTAAATAAATGTTCTCTCTATCCTCTCAGTTGGAAAACGATTTGCACCCTTATTTATTATAGGGTATTGTTCACGGCACATTAAAATCGTGCACACATACACATATGTCCACTTATAAATTATTATTGTTGTTTGTCTATATTTTTAACACCCATCACTTAGATATATCAGATTCCTTCCTTCTCATCCTCTTCGATATTTATCTCATACATTTTGTTTGCCTTATTTACATTTTTTTTGACCGCGATAAACTACAACAGCTTTGTTTTTCGAAGATTTGATATCTTTATTGAACTATTCAATTACATCGTCAGTAAAGGTAGCTAGAAAACGAGCCGGTAGAAATATGACATTGTCGACCAATTCTACTATAATCTTGCGTCCGAATCGAGTTGTAACAGCTTTGATATTAAATATTTCGTATGTATAATTAAGCGTTAAATTGGAAACCTTGATAGCATTTTTCAATGAGTTTGATTTGTTAAAAGTTTCAAAAACAAAAGCCATATCGCTTTAATTACTCTGTCTCTTTTAATTAAAAACAAAAAAATAAACAAAATTTATCTCACCTTTGTTTAATTTGATATCTTATAGCAAATTATAAAATTTCTAGAGATATGTGATCGTTGGTGCTATTTACAGAAATCGGTGTTAATATTTATAAACTTACGAATTTAATTACGTATCAAACACACGCGTGCACAACAAGTCACCAGACTAAGTAATTAATTAATATATTTGATAGGCATTTGTTTTCCAACATGTCTTTTTATACTCATTTCTGAATATCAATAGAGAATTATATAACCCTTCTATTAGACACATAACTACGATTTCGTATAATGATAAACTTTAACTTTAACTTGCTATTAAAGTCGTTTTTACTTGCTGCTTATTCCTAATTTAGACCAATAATAATTATACTTTACATTGCCCCTTTTCAAATCAGATTTTTTACCAACCCTTTTTCGTGGCCGAATTTATTTATAACGCGTTTGACGTTATATATTACAAAACAGCTGTATATCAAATACTTATTCCAAACATTTTCTCATGAGGGAATGAGATTTTTTATACCTAATGCTAAGCCCTCTAGGCTATCAATTTATAGATACATTTCCTCTTAAAATTGGTTTCTCATACAGACCATGTTCTTATTTATTAACACTAAAATTTAGAGCATGTGAAGCACGTTTTATAAAGAACGTTTGTTATTTTTAAATATACACACACATCAATATGTTTTTAATATTAGGCCCAATTTCAATAACTTTAAAAGAATATTTTACATCTTTGTTGATATTTAAACGTAAATAAACAATAAAAAAGTGCATGTTTATAATTTTTGTAAACGAATTATATTAGTTGTTAGAATTAATTTATTTTGAATAGTAGTCACTTAAATGATTGTTGTAAAACTTTAATAAATCTATTTATAATTATAGATTCTTTGCACATTAAGAACAGTTATTAGATATAAAAGCATATTTTATTTAAAACAACGTACGTAATCTATCAATTCTCTTAAACTACATAAGCTTGTATTTTAATTTATATTTTCCGTGAAAGTATTTGTAGTCATTTTACAAAAATATCGTATTTCCTTAGGGATAAGAAGTTGCGTTAGCTCCCTATTTTAATGGCCATATGTTCGGACTTAATAGACTTTGCAAGATTTCTGTCTAGAATTATTCATCTAATCTTATACCTATTACAGTTTAAATATGAATTTTGGCGAGTTCACAACGACCTACTTTAATATATTTATATCAGCCTATATGTTAACTATATTTGCATTTATAAATAACTTTTTCGTTAAATAGCTTATGTATGTACTTGAATTAATAATTACTTGTGTTTTACTTATTTATCGTTAAAAAGATGCGCAAAATTACCTTTTAAAGCTTCTACGACTTTAAAAATTTGTTATACGTGAAATAATTCGGAAAGAGCTAATTTTAAATTTAACCGTATTCATTATTGTTTATATTAAACTCTGCGTGTGACTTTTTCTGTAAATTCGACATTATTTAAAATCAAAACTTTAATTCGTTTATATTTAAAAACATATCACGTTTTAGTTTGTATGTAAAATATTTATTGTTAAAAAGACATGCAATTTGTCTTTAAAATGTCTACAGTAAAAATTCGACATTATTTAAAATCAAAACTATAACTCGTTTATATTTAAAAATATGTAACGTTTAGTTTTATGTTAAATATCATTAAAAAGATGGATAACTTGCATTTAGTAATTTAAAATGTCAATTTCAAGCTCCTTCTTACTTTCATGCAAACGAATCCAAAGATCTAACTCTATGACATTAGAAATTAAATCTTTTAAATGAAATTAACAATAAAAGTCACTAAAAAATCTTTATTACTTAGTTACTTAAAACTTTCCCTTTCTCTCTCTCTCTCTCTCTCTCTCTCTCTCTCTCTCTCTAATCCATTTTACATACATACATGCATACATACATATCATTTTTAAAACAATAAAACTTCATCTATCAATCAATCAATAAACGTAATTCGTTTAAGTGTGCGCACTAGCGAGCGCATTTAAACGGAAAAACTTTTTTCCCGCTAGTACACGCGGCGCTCCATATTATATAAGTATAGGTACTTTGATTTTCTAATATTCAATTGTTATCACGCGTACGCCATTTTATAGCGCATGTCGGCACGCCATTTTGTTCTTCCTCTTCCTTCCTCTTCTCTCTTTCTAACTTTATTTTTTAATACATGTAAGTGCGCCATTTTGTTCTTACTCAAATATAAAATATAAGACAATACATGGCTGTGAGCCTTTTTGTTTTTGCTAAACTTTACACTTTACTAATTTATATTTTTAAATACATGTCGGCGCGCCATTTTGTTCTTACTGCGCGAGATTTTGTTTGCTTTCAACTTCACACGTTACTAATTCATATTTTAAATACATGTCAGCGCGCCATTTTGTTCTTACTAACAAGACACGCCTCTTTATTACTTACTGATGGAAAAACTAATTTCATTATAGACACGCCCACACGCTTGCTTATACATGGAGGCACGCCCCTACTCGTATTCCATCCTTCTCTTATTCTCATTAAGCATATTCCTGCATCTCACTCTTTGAAAAACTCAGATGAGGGGAACGCTATAACCTGCCTCCCTCCCCGCGGATTAGCTCACCTCCCGCCCGCTTCACCCCCTGGCCGCAAACTATCTAGAAGGTTACTTGGTCTACTACTACTATGCTGCATAATTAATTTGCCTAGTATCTAAGAATTCGAAAATGGCGCTGAATTTAAGTCTCGAAATACTTATCGCGACATGTTTTAGCTATTTTACTATTCCACCGTTATCGGTAAATGTTCTCGCTCTATTTATGCTAAATATATGTCCGTTCTTTCCACTTGAATAAGGAGTACGTTGGGATCACCATATTACAAGTTGTATATGATCTATTACTAGGAGAATGAATGAATATGAAGAAGAACGTGCAAATGCTTCAAAAGAAAACCAGACACTATTATCATAATATAAAAATAAATATAATTAATTTTAAAATTAGCAGGTTAATTGCTAGTACAGGAAATTACATTACAATTTTTAAAAATAGTAAATCAAGATTATACAAACGCCATAAAATTTGGGCAAAAGGAAATTATGCCCAAAATCTAATTGCAATGTAGCAATTGACTTTGATATAGCTAAAAGTAAGTTAGAAGAATGCCTAGCTTCTACTATAAGAAACCAATAAAGTTCAAAAAATTAGAGATAACAAGTCATAGGCTTGCTCAGAGGGTATTTAAACCGATGGACTCTGAAAGAGCAAGTATAATTACATAAATATACCGAAGCAAAAGGCTTTCGTAGGAAGTATTTTGACAATTACTTTATGTCGATTTTGTGTAAACGGCTGAATGTAGTGTCCATATATGTGTGAAAAAATTGTTTGCTTAAGTAAAATTAACTTTAGCGAAATATGAGGTATACGTAAAACCAGCTTATGTACGTATATTAAGTGATATCGCACTTATATGACATTTAGAATTTAGTCCCCACCTTCCCTTAAGCTTACGGGCGGGAATGGTTGGCTAACATAAACGGCAGACTCCCTTGTAGTTGCATTCTAGTTTTCTTAGATTCGAGACTTTTGTTTCAATGAAACTATGTCTCAGAAACAATATCAGCGCGTTTGGAGCAATAGCGCGTGCACAATTACTACATAAAAATCGGTAATAATGCAAAAAAATACTTGGTATGTTTATTAAAGCTTATGGACAACGTATCATATCGTTAGAGTACGTTTATTTATGACATAAAGCTTTAAAATATAGTCGTGAAAATGTTAAAGATGAACTGTTGCGGTGATACCTGTGCTAAGCCGTTAACGACGAATGAATATGCGATGCGTTAAAACCATTGTTTAGGAAATTCTCATATAGGAGTTGAATGTGAGGAAAGTTTATGCACAAAGTGTTCCTAAGGAGTTGGAAGCTGTGAACTCATCGGCCATAGAGTGTTGAATCGTTTGAAGGTTTGAATATATAGTTCACAGAACGAAAAGACAAAATACTGTGAATATCCCTTCTTCACTCGAAGAAAGTTCGCGTAGCAAATTAAAAAAAATCAACTCAGGGCTCATCGTCATATTTGATTACCAAGTTAACGTTTATGAAACTTAGTATCAGAGAGTTCATCGATAAATGGAACATTTCATTTTAGAGTTTTGGAAATTTTCAGTCAGATAACCTCTTCACGGATTCTACATCATGACAATGCACATGGCGCAACAGATCACACTGTTGAGAGAATTTTAGGCTAATAAAACATTTTAGATTTTCCACATCTACCACACTACCCCAAAATAGCTAAGTGTGATTTCTTCTTATGCCTAAGATTAAAACTGTTCTAAAAAACCATTATATCGGCATAATAAACAACATACAAGGAGTCGCTATCGAGATTCCGAACACCCTTACAGTTGTTAATCTACTTTGCACCATATTAAGCAAACCAAAAGCATATTTTTAGACAATACCGAAGAAACGGTCCACTTACATCATATGGAATTGGTTACTTTAGGAAAACATTTGGTTTTAGCCGAGCGTTCCAACACATAGGTTTAAAAACGGTACTCGTGAATAACGATGAGTTACTTAACAAAACAAAAGAACTAAAAATCGCACTAAATATTTAACAAAAATTAACCACAGGTGCATTTTAGGCTAATATACGGTTATACCAAATTTTCAATTATTACCATGAGATGTTCAAATTAATTAATACTCCCAAAAGGCAAAATAGATACATTCGTGATCACAAATAAACAAATGAAAACGCGGACATCCAGAATTGAAACCATAAAAATAATGAAAACATACCACGACGAAGCACCCTGTGGTTAACAAACGGCTTGTAATCAAGATTCGTTAGTAATTATTCGACACCGTGAAATAAATTAAAATTTGAATACCTACCTGTATTTAATATTCATTTGAATAATAAGTAAGAAATCTCTCAAACTTCATTAAGAATTAATATAACCTGCATTGTAATTATTATTGAACGAATACAAATCTCAGCCATTTAAAAAAAGAGTATCAACTTTGTAAATAAGTAAGGCAAAAGTTCAGCCGCCAGTAATCAAAATTAAGCAAATGTTTCATACAAATTTACAGTATAATTTCCGTTACATAACTATTAGAATTACAAACAATCGTTCCTGAATATAAAGTGCATAACATTTTTCGAAATGTATATAAATTTGTATATACTTGGTGATTTTTAAGTTGATAATAAAATTTTGACCATGTATTCTACTCATTAAAATAAACAACTTTTACAAATAACTTTTGGAAATTTTCAAAAAATAAGCGGGAAGAGTAACAATTATTACGCTAAATGTATTTAAAAATAAAACAATAAAGTCATGTCCGAAACGGAACTTATAGAAAGTGTATACAATTGTCAACATTTACTTCAATACATCAGTTTGCACGACGTAACTACTGCTTCTTAACGGCGGGCAACAATTATTGCCGCAGCCTGATTTATCTTGGGAAATAAATTCTGTATGTTTCTGTAAGAGGAATTTACACAACTGATCTTTGCGGTGGTGATCTTCGAGTTGTAGTGTTTGGACATGTTGTACGTAAAAGGGATACTCCTAATTTTCATGCAAGGTCAACCAAACCAAAGTGTGGTAGCACACTTTGGTTTGGTTGACGTTCATCTGACGTTTGATTTTCCGAGTACCTATTGTCGAATATTTCTTAAAAGATTAAAATTTCATTCATGACATTCATTCTTGGTCTTCCTACTTGAACTTCACGATATTCACATAAAGCACTAGTTTCCCTAGCACGTTGAACAAGATTAATAAAGCTTCTGAAGTTGGGATGAACTCGTCGATGAAAGCATTTTTCGTATAAGCGAGAAGCAGTAGTGCATTTTTACGACACTACTCGTAAATAAGTAGCATATCTACTAGGTCCTTATTCTCATAAACATGGGCCATTTTCACTTATCAAAATAAATTTTAGAGTTTAAGCAGGTTAATACGGCGATTTGACGGCTAATCCAAATGTCAAAAACATCAACATACACGAAACAACAACAAACATAGGTGTACGTAAAAAACAAGGACTTATCGGGGCCGAATTATTGTAATTATTAGTATTATTTTTGCACGCTCATTTTTGGTAATTTCAAAAAATGTTATTTGTAAAAGTTGCCTGCTTTAAAGAGTAGAATACACGGTTAAAGTTATATCAACTTAAAAATCACCCTGTATAGTTAAGGTAAAAAGTTGGCAATTTTCTTATCGGTAGAAGTTACATGATATTAAATATAAATGGTATAAGTGACTGAATTTATCTGATAGTTAGCTTAAGTAAACAAATAGAACTGAGAAAATAATTAGTTACAAGTATATTAATCCTGAAGTAATTCATGGTGAAATCCAGCCCTAACTCCGAACTGTCCTATTCGGAGGCTTGAGACTAACTGTAATTTTAATGTTAGCAACCAAACATATTTCTTTAGCAATTTCCTTGTAGGATGTTAGAAGTGGGGTTACGGTTGAGCTTTACAAGACTGTTACAAATAAGTATCCGCCGCAAGCACTATTATAAGTTCTGTAAACTGGCCGAATCTATGAAAATAGTAGCTGTAACAGTATCTGTATATCAAAATAATCAGAGTATCTGTATTAAGGGTAAACATCAACACCACTTAACATCCAAAAATAATTTAATAGTGAATAAACAGATATACAGATATTTGTGAAGAAACGAAAGAAATCAATGAAAACTGCTTGTAAATAATCTTGTACAGAATATTCCGTTCTACAATAACGTTTGCAAAGTCAGTTGATTATGAGATATTCACATTTGTCGATCACATTAGAACAATTTTCGATTACAAGCTTTACGCTGTTTTATTTTTTCATGCTGTTTGCAGGTAATATGCAAATATTATAGGGAACATTAGAGTATCGCGCAATTATCATGGAAGCTTTCTGCGTTACTAAATTTTAAATATACACATTTCAGAGTAACTACGGCTAAATAAGTATAAAACGGGTGCTTCCCAAATTTCTAAAATACAAAAATTCTTCCTAATCTACATTTTTATATCTTTTAGAAATTTCCCAAAAGAACTAACTCAGATAGTGAGATGCAGTAAATAAACAACCCTCAAGAAGTGTTATCTTATAATCAAAATAATTCTTCCGATTATTTAAATGTTGATTATCAAGTTATGCCATTTACACATACGATTACTAAAAGTCTGTATTTCAATAAAATCTTAATTTATTTTTATATTAAATCAACATCCTGTAAATCACAGCATTCAAATAGTAAACATAAATTTCACAAAATAAAATACGTGGATCCGGTCCTATAGGTAACCATAACACGACAACCCTGTACAGATTTGTGCTGCACTCTTGCTATATTTAGCTAAATAGGTTAATTTCATGCTTTATGCTTCCATGAAAATAGACTTATTTTCTGATATTTGAACGCATAATATAATTTATTCAATGTCTTCTTATTACAAAATATTTGTTACGTACCTTAAGCAATTTTATTTTACTGCAAAATACTTATACCTTTATAATATGTTCCCTTGTTATTAAATTTTAAAATAAGTTCCTAGTTCAGGTCGTTTCTTAGTTCAGATAAATTAGGTAAAAAAACGAAAAAATTATTAATATTTTCATAGTTCGTTTATGAACTCATAATGTGGCCAGGAATAAAGATACCAAGAGTTACCACCTGGGCGCGCCACGGAATGTCCCCTTTTTATAAAAAACTATGCGTGGTAAGTGTATGGGACTAATTTTCTCATTTGTTTTCAAATCATTAATCGAACCCGAAAAAATAATGCGAATACTAATGA
>JAHWXV010649872.1:0-11045 GCA_024586415.1 Phrixothrix hirtus
AAGTAATTTGAACTACATAATGATATCTATCGAGATGGATGTTCATAATAACGTAAATAATATGTACGTTTTTTACTTAAGAAATGGAAACGTTATTTAAACATTTATACACACGCCTATGTGTATGTAAATAAAACTAAAGCGGTGATGTCTTTTGAGGTTTGTTATCGATATTTTTCGGTACATAAATAAATAACCATTACAAAATATGCAAAATTGTAGCTTATTATATGTACACAATAAGTAAATATTTCTAAAATACTTGTAAATATAAAAAATAAGAAGAAATTTAATGTTAAATGCGGCAGAAACAAATCAGCTAACTAAAACTTACCTGTGGAATGGTAAACCAGGCGTTTTTTTAGTACTTATATTATATTAGTGTAACCGTAAGCGGCACATACAACCATGATTTTTGTTAATTTACAAAGAATATCTTTATTAAATCAAACACAATAATAGAAACCTTCACAACTTAACATTTTACCGATGAACTAAGAAAGATGGCGTCAACCGGCGGTGGTGCTTCTGCGCTGGCTACATAAATTTACAACAGTTTGAATAGGAGTGGCGGTTCCTTAGTATTCTTTATTCGTAGCTTGCTGCAATTCGTGAATTGTTTGATATATTTATATGCATGCATATTTGTAGTTCAATTATGCTAAATGTTTTGTTTATTTACTAAGACTTATACTCTTTTAATATTTTTTATAAATAATTAAATTTTTTTCTTATTAGTTTAAATTATTTTACAGTTTTTGATTGCAGTAACTTGGGGTGTTAAATACCCTTAGCGACGCTTACCGTGAATATTATTCACGCGACTAGTTCAGGGTTAATAGCATTGTTATATTCTATTTTCTCTCAATTACATACATACAGTGTTCAAAGTTTGTACAAACTGATTAAAAAGGATAGATTGCTACAAACTCAGCGTTTCTGATTTGATGCATTAGACCAGTGCAGTGCACATCGGTGGTTTTTCTTTTACAAAAAAATACAATATTTTGCAGCTTTCCTAGTTTTTATATCAGTTCACCCGCTAGGAGGGAGGGATAATATGTGACCATTTCGATGTATAGAAATTCACTTTAGTGGGTATTCAAGATAACATGGCTGTGATCAATTTTCATCAGGGAGCCAGCTTGGGAAGGTGGACATTTTGTGCGCGTACGCGAATGAATAGGATATCTCGAAAAATTACAGTTCTAGAGGAACAAAATTTCCTATTTAAGTTTGTAGTGATCTGGACACATAACTGCAACAATTTGATTAAAATCGGATAATCCGAAGTACTACTTTACTCCTGGAACTTTTTGGTTTTTCGCGATTTTCTTGAAATCGGCTGTAATGATTTTGTTTAAATTTTGTTTAAACTTACTATATTTCTTAAACATTTAATACCATTTCATATAATGTAGGCTGTTTCTCAAACAATTTTCCATGAGGCAAGCACCGGAAGTACCTTTACCGTTAACTCTCAGTAAAATAGCTATGAAACTAAAAGTCATAGGTTCATGAAAATTTATATTGGGCGTCATAATTACCCTTGTATACATAATCAAGAATTTGGTTAAAAGCGAATAACCGGAAGTACCACTTTATTTCTGTCATTTTTAGAGATTTATTGAATTTTCAGTTTTTCGAGATTTTCCATAATAAATAATAAACCTGAAGTATTCAAAGTATTAATTGTGAACAACATATATCAAGAACTAAACATCGTAACAATATTAAATTTTATATTTAAATTTGCTACCTTTCTGACATGCGATGGCAAGAATTTACTTAAAATCGAATGACTCGAAGTGTCATTTTATTCTTGCAATGTTTTCGAAAACAGCTTGTAACATTTGGTTATTTCCTAATTACAAATTTGTTTTATCTTGCAAACTACGATTTAAATTGGTTAATATTTTCGTTATTTGGACTCATTATTAGTTAATACTCGATTTTATTTAATCATTCTTTAATCGCATTTCTGGAAAATCGCTGGAAACTAATATTTATGTTATTCAATAACTTTGATGCAACGTTGGTTGCAGACTATATATTGGAAATTAATTTAGTCAATGGTAGATAATTGATTTATTTTAAAACTAATATTTCCTAATATTTACATTCATATATATCAAAATTTTGTTTAATTATACCATAGTGATTAATTTTGTTTGTGTATCAAAAATGAATGTTTAAATTAAGGTAAGTAGGGTGAGCGTAGCCGCACGCATACTATTTACTCTTCATTTCGTTCACGGCGCTTGAAGAAGTCACATCGTTATATTTTGCTGTTGGGGGTTGATTTCAAATTTTATAACTAATGGTTATGCAATTTAGAATCAATATAATCATGGATTAAAATTATTTTCTTTTTTTTGTTTCTTATGAAATTATTTTAATTAGTTATTGTTATGCTACTTTTTTCCAGCGCCGAACACGACAAAGTAGCGAACTGGGGTAAAGCTTGGTATGAACTTGACTTATATGATAGTTGTGTTTATTCCGGAAGAACCGACAAATAATTGGATTAAAATATATATAAGTGTATGCTTTTACTTATTATGTTGTTTCTTTGGATTGAAATAAGTCCAACATGGCGTAACGTTTAGAGGAAGGTTCATACCTATTGTTCAGTTTGCGCAGAGCTATTTGACTTATATTAGCCACACTATGAGTTAATATTGGGATCGATTCCCGATAAGCCCATCTATTACTTAAACTGAAAATAGCAACCTCCAAAGTAGTCGTCATATTAATTTTTGTTGCATTGTGAAATTTCGGGAGAGACTAAATTTTCGTTATTAAACTTGGGATTTTAGTTGATATTATTTTTTTATTTCGGCACAAAATTTCATTAAATTATTTTTTTATTAAACAAATTTCTTTCTTTTATTTCAGGGGCTTGGAACTAAATTGTCTTATAAGATTGCATAAATAAACAACCTTGTTCTTTGTTTATTTAAATTATTACACTTACTTTATTGAGTCATAATTTAATTATTGTCGCGTATCTTGAGATTTCATTGAATTTAGTTTGAATTGGTTAAGATTCGCTCCTGAGTGGATTTAATGTTTGTATTTTGAACTTATTTGCACTTACGAGACTGTGGTAATGTAATTAAATTTTCTTCCAGGAAAGAAGTTTGTCAATTCGTTTGTGAATTGTAATAATATTAATTCTATTTAGACTCGAAGATAATCGTATGATTCTATCGTTATCTAATAAGCACCTAGAAGAAACGATAGCCGAGGATCGATATTTCCTGATCATTTAGCCTAACTCTCAATGGAATTGGTATCTAAACTTATTTTTACTTCGCCATAAATTGATTTTTTTAATAACTTATCCACTGAAGCCATATTGTGATTTATAATGTTATTCAGAGTTATCAAATTATATAAATTGTTACCGAACGTTATCTTTCAATGATTGCTCACCTGGCCGAAACAAAGAGTGTACATTGTATCTGCAAATTTTCATCTTTATATTTTCAACATCCATTTTATTAAGGTAAAACTGGCGGCCTTTGTTATACACCAATTTCCACTATCCTGAGAGTTAATTTTCAGAGCAAGCCGGCAACAAGGTTTTTAAAAAAAATATAGACTAAATTTATTAGTTTTATTAAAGTACAATTGTAAAATTATTATTTTTTATTTTAAGAGCGTTACAAGCTCCAACATTTTTTTAAAACTTACTACGATTTCTATATCATTGACGTCATTTTACGTAGTCTCTTTGGAAAAAATATGTTGAAATGAGTTATTAGAGAAAATCTCTGGCGTTATGTAGCGTTTTGCGTGTTTGCCTCCAATTTAATGATTTTAGGTTGATTGAAAGTTTTGATGGTAAATCGATTATTGGAGGTGATATCAAACTTTTATAAAATAGTAAGAGATTTCGACTTTCTGATTTTTAGCAGATGTGAGAAAGCGCTTTTAAGAGGTGTCATTTGACAAAATATTCTTATTAGTTAAATTATAATGAAACATTATTTTTACGAACCTTGTATATACATTTTACAAATTCATAGGGAACAAAAACTGAAATTTACATTTATTTTTTTAAGTTAATGTGAGATGTTCACACATAATTCGCTTACGGTGTTTGTAAGAATTCTTTTGCTACATATTAAGTTAAGAGAAGCGTAATATTAATTGTTTATTACTGACATTTAGGGGAATTTGTATTTTCAAATAGCGTGGTCAGGAGCTGCTGCGACCTAACGTTTATAAATGTAAACTAAAATTGGAATTTCGCCGCCATTTGCGATATATAAAACATCTTTAACTTTTTTCTGTTGATCTCGTACCGTATATCGGTATTGGAGTTCACGATTTGCTATTAGTAATTATCTGTATCTGTAATGGTTGCTTTTCTTTATGTCTGCGTCTTACGCTTATGACAGGTAGGTATTTTGTACTTTGAATTCCATTAGTTCACCGCTGGGGCATCTGATAATAAGATAGGGCAACGTCGAATATTACCTTTCTCTTAAGATTTCCAAGGCGTCGTCTTTAATTGGATCGGGATGCAATTAAAATAACACTGGAATAAGTCGTGCTCTTTTTTATACGTTGATAAAATTGCCGCATGAAAGTCGCCTTTAATGCAACTTTTCAATTATACTTCTCAAGTAGGTCTTTGTAAATTTTTGAACAATGCGGAGAGCGAAATATTTAGTTTTCATAAGTAAATTTAAATGACGATTTGTATGAATACTTAATCTGCAATTGCTGTATTGTTTTTTTGGTTCACTACGCCACTAGTTATCTATATTCAATTTATGCAATATGTCAGCTTTCGAGTAAAAATAATGCCAGACGTACGTCTGTTTACGAATATTTTGACAGCTACAGAAATTTGTTTTAATTAAATAGTAGTTTATACATTTGAAATAATTAAGTAATGCGTAATTGTATGTAAAGTAACGTCGTCTTATAAAATTACTTTTCCATATTTGTAATGTCGCGGTAAAGAATATCCCGACAAATTGTACTATGAAATCTTCCATTACCTAGCAATGCTTTCTTTCATTAATAGTTTAATGTCCAGATTTAGGTGGACCTGTATACAGCCAGTTTTTTTCGAGGAAAATAACTGTTTCTAATGGGCCTTCAGTCTATTTGTTTTACAGAGATTATTTCACATACCTTTGGCGGATGGTATTGTACAGCATAGTAACGTAATTTATTAACTCTAAATTAACGCTTTGGACTAGTCTACGTAATGAAAGACAAAGTTATTATTTTGATTCAAATTTCACTATGTGATATATGAGGGGTATTCAATAAATTACTTTGTGTTAGCTTTAATCCGGAAAAAAAGCACCTTCATTAACTAGTTGCTTGATTTACGAATTCCTAAGGGAATATAAAAATGCTTTTGTTATTCTTAATTCTGTTTTTAATTTTTTTTGTTAAACGTAATTCTGTTGTTGATTTCGTCACACCCTGGTGGAATATTTAAATGTTTTTGTTTTGTATATAACTTACTTATTTTCTACGAACAAAGGTACCTTCCCTTTTTCAACTAGGCAGAACTTCTTGCTGCTGGACTAATCCTGAAGCTTGGTAAGATTTAGAGTGGGGTAAATACGTCACACACCTTGAGGTTCAGGCGTGTGTTGCTTCTTTAATGTTACGAACAGCTGGAGCCCAACCTTTCTTTCCTTTGGAATCAGTTGGACTACGTTGCGCTGACTCTGATCCCTCTCCGACATCGCACGAGCTGGCTGGCGCACCCATCATTACGACGTCAAGATTTAATCGCAACTTTATCAATTCTTGCGTCGTAGGTATAGGGAACGTTTTCATGATACAGTAAGGTGTTCTTGGTTGCTTTCTATGCTAATAAAATTCCCAAGTATTTAAATGATTCACATTCTCGATAGCATATTCTTCCAGAGTAAATTTTGACGTGGATGTATAAGGAATATATGGTTTCGAACGTGTTTTTGCTCACTACGTTGCACTGATCCGGTTGAAATGTATATGGGTTGTAGATGCAGATTTTTAATACGCAAGTGACTCACTTTACTTAGTTTCAGTAAAATGCATGCAGTAACGGTTCTAACGCAACTGAACTCCAAGCTAAAAATGCGTGAGCTCATAATATTTTGTAAAAAATGAAAAATTCACCAAATTTGATAGAACACATTATATGGAGAAGACATTGTGAGTAGAAAATAAGGTAGTGTTTGATGTAATCAGTTCAAATTTGGCCGTACAACATTGAATGGTGACCTTCAAGGTTTGCCTCAGTACTGAAAATGGGAGATTCTCGTTCATCAACTCCACAAATAACATAGTTTCTTTTGATCTTCATTTGTTTGTGCCGTTGAAAACTCATTTGATGGATGAAAGGTCTGAAGACGACGAGTGAGTAAAAGAAATGCTACAATATTTTAGAAATTTTGAGCGCTTATTTTACAAAGAAGGTACACAAAAGATTCTACATTGCTGGGGAAAATGTCCCAACCTTGGTGGCAATTATGTTGAAAAGTAGCTTACAGTACGCACTCTTATTTGATGTTTGTTTGATATTTTTGTAATAAAATAGTTTATCTATAATATACCTTGGTATTCGAATATCTCCTATATTTGGAACATTTCTTGTAAAAATGAAGCTGGTGTGATGCAATATGAACACATTCTTTGTACAGGCTTGATACATTTTCTAGTTAGCAACTGTGCTTTTCTTGATACTGAAATACCTGTTTCTCTTAAATTGCCTTCACTTACCGTTTTATGATTATTTAAAAGATCACAATAAGATCCCTGTAGAAAACCATATTTTTCGACGCAAAGTTTATGGTGATGAAAACTCACACATACATCAGAAGACAAAAAACTTTCAACTACATCAACAGGTTACAATTCACATCTCCACAGTAACAGATTTTTCTGTTCTAGAATATATATCAACTTGTGTAAAAAGTTATCAACAGAACAAAACTGTAATTGCGACTGAGAAGTGAATAACATTGCATCACCCGCTATGAGTAACCATGATGTAATATTGCATCATATGCCATGTGATTGGAATGTATAACATTGTCTTTA
Source organism: Phrixothrix hirtus (assembly GCA_024586415.1). Taxonomy (NCBI): domain Eukaryota; kingdom Metazoa; phylum Arthropoda; class Insecta; order Coleoptera; family Phengodidae; genus Phrixothrix; species Phrixothrix hirtus. The sequence continues at coordinate 7,066 of JAHWXV010649872.1, forward strand.
CAATAATAAGGTTACTAAGAACCTTTTTGCAGAAGAAGGTACAGTGGGAGCAACTTAATTTTTTGTTTCTAAATGTTACCCCGTAGTAATAATATTCAATAAAAAGCTTCATGCTGATAACACCTATCCCTTTAGAGCTATGCACTTTGTATTATACCTATTTTCCTATTGAAACTGTTTCAGAAATATTTATAACTTTCTTAATTTTTTATATATGCAAAAAATAAAAAAATATGGAACTCATTTTGTCTGCAGAACGCGAATAAAAATCAAATTATGACATATGAAGAAAAATGTGTTTGGGTGATTTGCCATGGAAAAACCCATATAAATTTTATGAAATTTACATTATGTTGGCTTGTCAGTTTTCCTTATATTGTGAATCAAGTGGTAAAATTTGAAGCCGGAAGAAAGAAATACAAATCTGTATGTCTAATGGGACAATAGATTACTGCGCAGATGCGCAATATACTTTTTCTACAATCACTATAAGAAGCAGGCCTTTACGCTTTCTAATGCTAGCAAAGTTGACGTTTTCTGAGGAGTATCACTTTTCCGCTCTAGAGCGGTAAAGTGACTTTTTCGCTCGCTAAAACATTATATCAGATATTCCATGACTAAATGACATTTAAAATTGTAATAAACGCAGACGACGAACTTTATAGTATAGATACTAGTCCTCCATGATAACAAGTGAACAACTCGTTTATTGTTATAGTATACCAATTAAGTATTGTTAAATAAAGTTAAATATTTACAATTTAGTAGCAATAATACGATTGTAGAAAAAATCCTGTTTATAATTCGAGCGCCATATGGCATTGTCACTCTCGACAGCTTGACGCGCTTCGCTGCGCGTCGCGCGTTTGTTTGCCGTCTCGAGCAACAATGTAGCACTTTGTTTTCTTATTATACAAATAGCTATTTAGAATCATAGAAACTAGAATAGGCCATTCATCGTATGTTGGGTGTTAATTAAGTATGTGTACAAACTTTCTGAATAGTAAGAGCTACTTAATTAAAATTGGGTTTTTAGGCAAGTATCTGATGTAATTTTCGAAAAATCTCGATTCCAATAAACAAGGCGTGTTTTGGATAACAATTGCAAACAACGTGACAGTTGTCAGTTTATTTAAGCATTCGTAGTTTTTAGAACGTATTTTTGGTATTTATTTTCCATTTAAAACGGTTCAGTTTACTAATAGTGAAATGACAGACATGCATTTCTGTTATGGAATGGCTCATGGAAACTCTCAAGCTGCAAGACGTATATGTCATGAAATATATCGTCAACGTGCGGTGCCAAACGCAAAAGCTTTTATAAGACTCTAGGCACAACTTTCTAAAATGGGCAATTTTAAAAGATCTACGGTTGCTATAGGACAACCTGCAATGGTAAGAATAATTCAGATTGAGGAAGATGCTCCAATTGAAATTGAAAATTTAAGAGACCAGCAGCTATATCCAATATGTGCTAGTTTATTGCCTAGGGATTTGCTTATGAGAGCAGCTTTTTACAATTGGTTACGAAATAAACTTGTAAGAAATCTAAGGTTTTTAAGTCATGTGTTGTTTACAGATGAAGCTTACTTTTTTACAATTCAATTATTAATCCATAACAATGACGCATGGGCCGAAGTTAATCCACACGCTATAATAGAAAATAATTTTCTGGAACAGTTTTCTGTCAATGAGTGGGTTGGAATTGTCAGTGACCACCTCATTGGGACCCATTTTCTTCCACTTAGATTTAATGAGGAACAATACCAAAAGTTTTTACAGTACGTTTTACCTGAATCTTTAAAAGAAGTTCCACTTATAGTAAGACATTGCATGTGGTACATGCATTACCTGTTTCACCACATTTCAATTTATTAGCGCGCCAATTTTGGGATGAAAATTACGGTTATCATTGGATCGGGAAGGCGGGGCCACAACCATGACCTTTTCGGTTGCTTGATATGAATCATTTGGATTACTTTTCGCGGGGACGCCTTAAATCATTGATGTACAAAATTCCAATTGAAAATTAGAAGATCTATGAAATAAAATAGTTGATTCACGTGTAGTAATAAAAAATAAGCCAGGTATTTTTGAGAGAGTGCGTAGTTCAATGATGAAGCGAATAGATAGTTGCATTGAAGCGAATGGGGGCCATTTTCAACACTTACTTTAGTAAAATTTTTTAGCTTAGTTTTACTTTTTATTTGTTGCAATTGCTATAAAATACATAACATAATCCTTTTTTCAAATTTTAACACCCTGTATTTTTTGTCTTAGAATCACTCAAAAAATCACCCCTTAAAGTGTGTGCACATACTTAATTAACCCCCTGTATATTGTATAGTTTTATTTAGCCAGAAAAATCGTTTAATTTTTTAGTCAATTAACTAGATTTAAACTAAAGCAATGCTATTAGCGTAAAAACAGTTTATTTTGTTTATAGATATATAATAGCAATATTAGAATAACGTTAATTAAATATCAGTAATAAACTAGATGTGATACGTATTAATGTATAATTGAATTTTCTAATAAAAAATTAAAATGAGAATCTCTCGCATAGCTGAGGTCAAATTGTATTTATACGTGAAGCTACTTTTAATAATTTAGTTATAATCATATATAAATAAGTTATATTTATTTTAAAACCGGTCTTATTCAATTAGCAATGTTTATGCAAACTTATAATTTCTTGCATTTAATTTCCTTATTCATTAAGATGGTGCTGGGCGATTTGAATTGCTACTAATAAAGCAGATTAGAGTACATTTAGCACTTGGTTTTGTTAAAGAGTTCATACATCATCTCCTACACGGTAAATCTTGTTCTATTTATTACATAATGTTTACTTACGTAATGTTTCAAAAATACCAGTGTTCTGCATCCTGTGAAGAGTAACGGATATACCTATCAGTGTACATGAAAGGGTAAGGGTAGCCTCTCCTAGGCTTTGTCTATGTAATGAAAAAGACATAGCCTAACTGAGGTTAATCCTATCCTTTTAAATATCGACGTCCGCAGGTATGAATTGGAAGAAATCAAGGATAAGTAAGTAATAAAATTTAATTTCTATGTAAATAACTTTAAAGTTTAATTAATTTATTTATTTTGAATGCAGCGCCAATAATTGCATATAAGTAGAATAAACTGGTTAAGCATAAATATTTATTTAAATAAATTAATATTTTTGTATTTACTATAAAATTAGAAGCTATTGTTCAAAATGGTAATACATAAATGCTTATGTGCTAATTGATGGTTTTACATTGTGTGATGCTAACCTTCAATAATAAGGAAACATAATTTTTCATGTATTTGTAATAGTACGTTAAATTATTTTATTAAATGTTTATTTAATTTGTAACATTATAATTGAACGCAGTTTGTAAATTGTAGCCATGCCATATACACACTATTAATTCATGCACAAAATTTATATTAAAATTAATACACATACACACAAACAATAATAATAATAATAAAGGTTTAATGTCCAACAGTTATACAGGACCATTTACAGGACATGCTAGTTAATATTAATTTGAACGTAAACACTTAAATATATCCAGTTTTATGATATTATGTATTTAAAATATATTAAGATTGAAATTAAATAACTAATAATAATTACATTTAAACTACATTCAACTAATAAATATACATATAAAAAAAATAAAACAAGATGTTCATATATTCCTGAGAGAATTATGTCATCGTTAAAATTAAGCGACTACAGAGTAGATAAGATATGCGATAATGAGCAACACATAATGTCTAAGTCGTCAGGTATATGGGTATTATAATTTTATTATATTATATTTTTCTATTTTTATATTTATTATATATTTTATAATAACATCTATATATTCATATTTACTTATTGTGGAATTTTACATGACGTAGATCTATGTAATGCTTTTAGAAATGTATAAATTTACAAGGTTTGATCAAATACTGCCCGGACATTTTGAATTTTG
>JAHWXV010649873.1:0-14049 GCA_024586415.1 Phrixothrix hirtus
CGGCGCGACTCGTTTCTTTTAGAAAATAATCACCCGGAGAAATATTACAAATGCTACAGCATTGACGAATTACAATATTTGATTTGTCAATTATTACAAGTTATTTTTAGAATCAGTATCTTACATTCTGCGTGTTTAAATGGTACAAACTGCTACATTGTGTGAATATGATGGCATCACCCTAATACAGCTGTATATCCTTGATTTCTTACGGGGATTTATATGGAATAACTAACGTTAATATGTTACGAGCTTTGTTCAAAAAGGTTACTTAAAAAGCAATTTACACTTACTTAAAGAAATGTTTTTAATAATTTCAAAACAGAATTAGATGCAAAAATTAAAATGCTATAAGTACATAATCTAATTCGTCACGCATAGTGATGTTATTAAGTTCAGATAATTTACAAAAGGAATTAGCGATAGATAACAATAGAATTTACATAAATTAGATGATTTGATACAAAAAACCAGCGAGAGCTGACAGATTGTAGTGGTCCTTTAAACTTCGCTTCACTTGTACTGCAAAACGGTTCTTGGGCACTCAATCCGCACTCAAAATAGCGTTGCGGACGAGGTCTGGCGCGGTTCTTCTCTCTGGTAAGTTCTCTCAGATAGTCTGGAAAAGAACTCGCTCAGTCGGTTAGAATCCTGAATGCTGGGAGTAAGCGGACGACATATTCCTCCAGCTAATTCTGGGTACGCGTCTGCTAGATACGACCGAGATTTTGCTGCATGTGAGAGGGGAAGGCGCGCCATGAGAGGCGTCGCACCATTACAGGTGGACTTGCTTCGTCGCCTAGGAAAGGTAAGACGGGATTATGATCGAAATCTAGGTCCTGGATGGTAGTAGGTTTATGTTAGAAAGGGAGATCTTTTAGAAGAACGATATGCAGAACGTCTCAGGAGCCTAGATTTTAGATGAAGGTAGCTTCGAGTGGTCCGTCGCCTATCTAGCGTTGATTGGTTTCAGAAAAATCATGCATTATTCTTTCATTTCGGTTTGTTCGCCGACTGTTTCAGGATGGATGCTTAGCATTGAGATCTCCAGCTAGGATAGTCTGAAACGGGTTGTCTGATAGGTTGTCCAGGTCCTAAGGGTCAATTGTTTCCCTTGGCGGATGATAGACAGTCACCAAACGTATCCAACGGTTACCTTCAGTAATTATAGATACTGCAGTTGCCTCGTAGATGTGGAGTTTTGAGAGAGGTGAAATATGGCTGTCTATGCGCGATTTGACATAGAGCGCCGTGCCACCCCCGCGGGAGTTGGGTCGGTTGTTCCTGTAGAAGGAATAGTTCCGAAGCCGAGGTGTATCTGCGGCACGTAGATGAGTCTCTCAGACCAGGATTGCGTCCAAACATACTTTTTGGCTAAGCCTCGGAGCTCATTCCGTTGCCGTAGGAGTCCATTGGCGTTCCGGTAAGCCATCTGTAGGGAACTGGATTTGAATGATGCATTATCCACTTACGGGCCAGAAGAAAACAAAGAAAATATGGCGGGAGTGACGCCTATAAAAGCGACGATGACAGCGATATTTCTATCAACTTTACCAACCGAATCAACGACTTACGGTCGACCTGAGAGAGTTTTGAAACATCTTAGAAACTTAGAAGCTTCAATAGGCTTTCTATGCTCAGCAGCTCTGCCTCTTGCCAGTTAGAAGCCGGGCTGAGCATTTCCATCGAGTGGCCGGGTCCTGTTGGAATTTACGGTCTAGTGCCAGTAGAAGTGGGTTGTCTATCTGGGAAACTAGGGAACTCTGTGCTTCTGGAGGTGGCCTTGGCATAGGAAAATTCAAGGAGGATTGTCTGTGGTGCCAATTTATGCACCAGCTTCAGAAAACATTCGCAGCCGCGAAAGTTCGCCTTGAGACCCTCTCCGTAGTTGACTCGCATGGTCTCGGTTGACCGTAGCTCCACGCAGTCTCCGGAGTGTTGATCTCCTGCGTACTTCACGCACTTTGGAAGAGCATGACACAGATTCTCGAGTTTCCATACTTTTTGCAACGCTGACGCTGTCTAATAGGCGTACAGTGTTGCCGTGGTTCAACCCTGACGATAAGGTTCAGGATTACCTTAAGGTTGAAGATCTTCTTGGCCTCCATATTTTTGGTCAGCATCACCAATACAACGGTATTGGTCGTCTTAGAGGTCCGCTTCGCAAGCGTTAAACGGACAGTGCCGGTAGCCCTCGTCGTTCCAGGTCCGCGGCGATATCCGTCTTTGAAATGGCCTCCGGGATGCCCCGGATAATAACCTTCAGAGGCCTGTCCTACGCCAACCCAAATGTATGGAAGGGAACCTTCATTCAGGAAGTGCGTTATCCTCCTATAGTCATCAGCAGACGCATGCTGGACGGTCATTTCATCCCGAGCGTGCTTAGCCTTCACGAAGTTTATATTTGCGGAAATGAAACGCCTTGTAATATTCACCCAGTCGTCCTTCTTGCGAATTACGGCGGGAGGAATCCTGATCTTGAGCTTGCCAGCTACGAGTTTCATGCCGGACGTGTATGGTTCGGGCCCGGATTCTTAAATAGTTTCTAGCTGGCCTAAACTATTAAACAAATTCGCCGGACGGGCCGTGCAAGCCGTGGGACTGGCCTATTTCATCATCTTGGGAGTTTAATAAAGGGTAAATCCCCCTTCTTCCATATCCTCGGGTTGAGGCTGGCTACAGGTAACTACAGCCTCCTCTGGAATGGAAGAGACCATCAAACATTACGGCGTTGCCGTCGCAGAGGAGGGTAGGATATCCTGGACGAATTCTTCTTTGTTTATGCTGCCTTATTGGGCTTCGCTGGTCTTCGCGCCACAGACTAAATAGGAATTGACCGCCGCTTGCCCTCGCAGTCGCCCGTTCTTGGCCTGTAAGACCTGCACCTGATTCACCAACTGCTGGATCTTGTCGTTTAACCAACTGATCTGCTCTTCTACCATCGGTGGCGTCTTCTCCATCTTGACTCCACCAGGTGCTGCTAAACGCTGGACACCGAATGAATTTCTTAAAAATTTAGGGCTAAAAAGCACTAGTTTGTGGTTTTTAAGCACTAAAACACTTTGTCGGTGCTCTCTCACTCTTCATGCATCCGCCTCGGAAGCGAGTGCTGGATGTTCGTAGGAGGGTATACCCAATTCGCTTTGCAGCAAGCGAAAGTCTACCAACTATCTACCACTGCGTCTCACGAATTCCTAAAGAAGCGCCAACAAGCGCTAAAATACACGTAAACTTTATCCACTATATCACCTTATGCATGGACCACCGACAGAAGGAGCTGTTCTGTCCGAAAGCTCGTGCTTAACTCAATGTCGATCGCACTTGAATCCTAATACGAGGGGCCGTTTTAATTCGCGGGATATAGGGGCTGCTGAGGGGCGGGGCTTGGTAAATCAATCGCAACTTCTAGCCTGACGTCTTATTACTATAAATTTCGAACCGCATCATTATTTAATTAGTAGTGCTTGATTGATTGTCATTTAAACAAGTCACAACGTGAAAAGATTTTCAATATTTCAAAAATACAAACGAATGGCGTATTCATGGGCGTTTTTGTAGCTCTAGAGTGAAGACCAGGATGGAGTATTAAGCCGGATTGTTCCTGAAGATGAAATATGGGTCATCACTATAAACCTGAATCCAAACTAAATTCAATGCAGTGGCATAAAAAAGGTACACCCCTCCAAAGGAGCTTCAGGTGCAACAATCAGCTGAAACCTTGCAACCATATTTTGAAACACTGCAGGAATCCTGCTCATCAACTACAAAGAAAAGGGTGTTTATATAACGGGCGAATATCATGCCACACTCTTAGAACGATTGAGGCACTCCATAAAAGAAAAGAGGAGAGGAAAACCTGTCAAAGGTGTACTGCTTTTGCACGATAACGCGTCCGTTCATCAAAGTCGTGTTGCACAAGTTGCCCTGCACAAGGCAGGCTTCTACGAATTAAATCATCAAGCCTAAAGTCCAGACCTGGCCCCCAGCGATTACTATTTGCTCCTGAATATGAACAAAGAATTTCAAGAAAATAAATTTTCGTCCGATGATGAAGTATAAACTGCAGTTTCAGAGTATCTTTAGAAGAAAAGTGAAAAATTTTTTTTAACTAGTATAAAGTAATTACTAAAGCTGAGAAATGTATTAGAGTTAAGGGAGAATATATTGAAAAAGAAATATAGTTCTCTGTTTTTATTTACATTCCTTATAACCCATTCCGCGAATATAAAACCTCGCCCTCATAGGTCGATTTAGCCCAATAATGCTCATTATTCGTATTAAACATTACGCAGTTAGTAAATTAACACTCGTCTGACCAAATTCCACAGCTCAAAAGACCAGGTCTATGTGTAACTTGGACTTTAAGTTAATTGAATAAATTCCGGCGTAGCTTCTCGTCCCCATCCCTTCGCCTTTGGCCGATATAAAATTTATAAGGTTTATAATTATTATTCTTCAGCACTTTTCAAGCAGTTGTTTGGGGTATCTCCAATTCATCGTGATGAACATTGATCAGTATTTATTTCTCAGTTTTTCAAAAGACCCATAATAGGCTGTTGTAATCTAGTTTGTTAAAATATAAACGATGCGGCTATTGCCTTTCTAGATAGTACTGTAAGTAGGCTTCACTAGCAGTAGTCGAATTTCGATTGTTCATGTAATAAAGTCCAATCATATCACGCTTTTGTTCATTACTATAGCCCATTACTACAATGCAGGTAAAAAACAGATAGAAATTATTTTCAATAATACATTTTTACACAAACAGAAGGATATTGTTTACACCGACTTACCCAACTGTTCCAAAACAGATTCAAACATTGCCATAAACGTGAATTACAATGTATCATATATCGATCATTTGGGAATGAATTATGGAGTCTACTGACCTAGTTAACCAACTTCAGTCATATTTAAAAAAAACTCGAAGGCGGTTTCATAAAGACGAAACATCGTATGAAAGTATGGACAAAACCGTCAGATAGAGCATTTCGTTGTTCGTAGAACTACGCAACTTTGCCAGAACTTAATCGTTTCCGAGATCACAATGATGAACTTCGAATTTGAATAACCCTGTATAAATCTATCTCAACTATCTACATTAAGGGTGCTTTTCTTAAAATATAAATAAGGCTAACTTATTTCTTTCGATTGCCCACCAATAGAGACCGCGCCGTTAGGCAAATCCCTTTGCTTTACAACTGCTCAAAATTAAGGCACATTAGATCTGAAACCCCTTTAGGCGTATACAGGTTCCAATATGTAAATGTGTCTTTGCCTATTTTGCCCTTTTATAGGTTTTTGGCGATATTTGACTTTTTAAAACATTTCTTATATATTTGTGCATTTTCGTGCGATTTCCAGCAAAATTCACAAAATTCTATACATGCTATAGTATCGAGGTCCAGTGCTAGAAACCTTATGTAATTATTACAATGTTGTTATATAATTAAATTGAATGTTAAGGCCGGTAATTGGCTCAATTCCGAAAACAATTCAACTATTTAAATCCATTGTTATAATTAAATAATCCTGTATTCAAAATTATGCTAGTGATTTTTCATTACAGAGGGGTTCATTTCAAAATTTATTTTACTATTCTAAGCTTCTTTCGAATTAATTCTTATACATAGTGCCTTTCTTCTCTCATTTTTTACATTTCTGCCTGCTTTTGTAAGCTTTTATTATGCCTAGCTATCCGGTCTTTACCCATAAACTTAGGGTTTTGATATTTGTGAGGATTACTCATCACTCTAAACAAAATACTCTTAACCATATTCTGTAAATATGCATTTTACTGTTGGATCTAATGCCAAAACAATGTCTATTCAACGCCGAATAGGATATATTTGGTTGTTTCTTAAATTATTTCGTACCATAAGCCATAAAATTCAATTTTGGGTTATATGATAGGAAACTAAGTTACTTATTTGAAATGCGGACATGTTGACCAAGCTTATTTAAACCATGTTGCAATAACTGTGGAAAACTTTTCCAAATAGAACCACTTCACTAATAAAATATGTATTTTTATTGTTTGCAAATAATAGTTTAGGTAGGACTGAATAGACGTCTTCTATATACAAGTAAGGCCAATTGTGATAATTTTGCGAATAAATAACGTGCGCTTAAAGGGGTATGCCCTGCAATGATATGTCAAAAAACAAGTTTTATAAGGCGAATTTTTGTTACACATGTTCAAATTAGAAAACGAGCCATATAGAGACGAGTTTCTTAAAGAAGAGGTATGATAGAACGTTATATACTGTTTCATCTATTTGCATATGTATAGCTCAAAATTTGAGAAAAAGCGTATTCTGCTATATACTCGGTGACATAGAAATTCAACACCAAGAAGGGGTTGGAATTTCTCGATGAAATTTCGTAGGAATATTCACTAATATTATGGTAATGAATGATCAAAATTTAGGAGGTAAATTTCTATTAGTTAAACAAAATTTTATAATAACTGTTAATAGTGTGTGGTGCGGCCTCTCTGATTTACACATTCATTTGCACCCCAAGGAATTAATTGAATAATATAGTTTATCTCGTCCTAAGCTATTACCTCCTCCAACCAAAATTCCACCTTATGTCTCAAAGCTTCCAAAATCAAAGGAGGACGCTGCAAATTTGGCAACCTTCTATCCATTATGTTCCATACATGTTCAACGGGAGAAGGATATGGATACCTTGCACTCCAAGGTAGAAGATTAATCTGGGCCTGCTCAAGGAAGTTCAAGGAAAATTTTTCTACGTGTGGATGTGCATTATCTTGATGGAATAATAGATCTTCGAGCTCAACTGTAAAACGAAGATTCCGTTGTACACCGCGTCTTCCTCTGACTCTCATACGACCGTCGTGCATTCCTAAACAAAATCTACATTCCTTACTAAAGACAACGCAACACCATTCAATATTCCAATGAGATCGTTCATTGCACCATTATAACCGTTGCCGAAAATGTTCTGCAGTCAAAGGAAGCACAAGTTGCTGACGATATGACGTTAACCCAAAACTTCGGATTCGGCGATAAACTGTTCTAAAGGTTAAAATATGACATTTTTCACCAAACCATGGGTCACCACCTGCCTGAGCAGAGGAAAATCGTTCTTTAAATGCCAGTTATCTTAAGTGACAATCTTGACGCTTATTCGTTCTTCTTCAAGGCCAGGTTCCTCTTTTACGACGTTCCCGACCATTTTAAAATCATGCACGACACATTCGCATAGCAGCATACCAAATTAGATTTACACAGTTAGTAATTTCGCCAAATGAAAGACCAGCTTTGCGCAAACCAATAATTCGGCCTCTGCCAAATTCGCTTAATTGACGGTAATATCCTTATTGGCGTACTCTAGGCATGATCAAAGAAACAAAACATGTTAACAAAAGAACAATAACCAGAATAATGTTAATTAACAATGAAAAGGAACAAAAAGTCGTACAAAAAACACAGACCGAGGAAGTTAGCAAAAAATTATAGCAACTGTGAAATGTGTCGTTATCACATTACCACTTAATCTCAAAAATTAGTCAATTATTATTTAATGTCAACCCAACAGGTCTAGCAACTTTGATTAAGGAATTCCTGTTACTTCCTGGTGCTGCAATTTCTATGTCACTGAGTACATTATTGATTTAGAGAATTTTGTGATAGTTGGTAACACTTAAGTTTTGATATTTGTATATGAAGGTTTTCTCCATTTTCTATGCAAGTCAGTGGTTTAATGAAGTTAATTGTTAATGTTACCGACGTTTTAGGATAATATATTCTATGTTAAAAAGGTCAATATGATCCCAAATGGGTTTCGTAATGAGCTCATTTCGAAACGTAAATAGGCAATAGTATATTAGAAACAAGTTTCATAAGACACATTTTTATAACAGGAGTTCAAGTTTAGAAAACAATCCTCGTAGAGACGAGTTTTATAATGAACGAGTGTGCTAAAACGTCTTATGAAACTAGTTTTTTATACTATTTTATCTATTTTCTAAAATGCATTTTTTTGATATAATTGATTTAGGGAACTTTGTCATAGTTGGTGAAAATGACGTTTTGACATTTAAATTTGAAATTTATAAGGTTAGGTACTAATATTACCAACCTTTTAAAGTAATATATTGATTGTTAAAAAGAAGACTATTATGCAGCTCAAATGGGTTTCGAAATGAGCTCATACGCAAATAAATAAAAATTTTTTCACGTTACAGGCTACACTTTTTTAATCGCTAAGATAGTATGTACATTATATCACTACTGATTAAATAAGGATCTTATCCATCCTAATCATTAAACAGTCCCTTTTGTACTTTAATTTTAAGAAGCATAGGCAATACAACTGTAATGGTAGATATTCGAATAATTAATTTTATGACATATTATTCTACAACATTCAATTTTAAAATCGAGTTCCTGCCGCCTAAAAATGTTAATTTTAATCACTTTTGTAGAAAAAAATTATCACTTGTGAAGATTTTGCAGTTTTTTAGTAAAAATAGCGTACAATGCACTGGTAGAAAGGGAAATTGGAAAACTTGCATTATTACAGCAATCGCTTCCGCCACCATTGCAACTTTCAAATAAAGTTTGTAATTATCTCCCTTCTCCTTTTTGTTACAATATATTATTTAATCGATTTGCCCTCTTAGCGATTGGTTACGAAAACGTACATCCTGTTAATTGATTATAAACTAAGCTCTTTATTGTGCAATAATCACTTTTTCTAATGGCAAAATTTGAGTAAAGGTAGAAACACACATTACCGGGCCGCGCCCGGGCCGGAGGACGGCCTACAGATGAAAGCGTATCTTAACTATTAGAAAAAATGCTGATTTATAAAATTGAAATAAAATATATTAACTTCATAAAAATCATTTACGAATAATGATATCTGATTTCTTTTAATTATTTTATATTTTGACATACAGCCGTGTGACGGCTGTACTCCGGTCCGGGCACGTCCCGGTTATGTGTGTTTTTACTTTTACACAGCTACCTAAATTTCGAAATAAGATGACGGTGTACTAAATTTGGTTCAATTTTATAGAACGTTTACAGTACGTCAAAAATCGACATCATCCAAATTCTGATTATCATAAGTATTACTGGTAATAGATTATTTTTTATGTTTAGTTTGTACGAGCCACTACGTACACAACCGATGGTGAAGAAAAAGTATGACTAGGAGATATAGGACGCAGAGCTTCCCAATGGATTGCAGCTAGACGAGCTTCCAGTGCTTTCCCTAAAGAATATGTTCCTAATCCTCCAGCGCAATGCGTTTGAGTGACCAAGTATGTCTGATGCTATGGCTAATCCTATTTACATGGTAACCTGACTCATGCCCCGTTTACGTAAAACTCATGCTAATACGATTAAAATATTAATATGTAAAAGATGTAATTGTTAACTGATGTAGTAGGGCTAAAGTTACCTCTACGTCTTGTAAATTAAATTAATTATTCTTGTAGATGCCGAACCTATAAAAAATTAACATTAATAGAAATGAATAGCAAGTGTAAATAAGTCTACTGTAAGCGTCTAATGAGATGATATTAGGAGATTGTGATAAGGGTACTCACATGTAAATATTTGCTACTGACTGAACGTGACCAAACCGCATCCTTTCTAAGTAACCTTTCATCAGACGCACATAATAAAACTAATTAAATGATATATTTTGGTTATTATTCATTTAAGTTGTAAAATTTTGATAGCTATGAATGTATTGTACACAAAATGTAAAATACAGCGTGATATATAAGAAACTAAGCAATTCAGAAGGTTGTTCTTTGGATTATTTTATAACGAAGAGTTTACAACAACGTTGTCGGTGTTTTTCTTTAACAACTAATTACTTGAATATCGGCAACACGGTTATAGGTAGTATATATAGTTTTGAAAATGTAAAACTGCTGCTCTATATATAGTTATATAGAGACTCTTCAAATTTAAATATGCCAAAGAAGGACCTGAAAGTATTAATACTCAGGGGCCACCCTACGTGATTAGTGAAAATATGCCATACATGTATAAAATATTCGCTCAGAGTACTTAAGAAACAAATTATGTATTTACAAGTAATAAAATGTGAACATGTAAGTGTAATTAACATAAATGTAATAGCAATTGTAGTTCATGTACAAAACTGAATGTGAATAATATATTAATCGAGAAATGCAGTCGCTTATGATTATTTTGGAGTTCTGCTTAGGATGTCTTTGTTTCCATTTGAAGAATTGGAAAGGGAAAAGGTAAGTAGGCTCTGCCTTGATTCTAGAATTTATGATCATTAAAATTAAAGAAATTAAGTAATTTAAATCATTACGTTAAAACTTGAGTAAACTGTGACGTAGAAACTGAGCTCAGTCCTAGTAAAAACGATAAAGTTAGCCAACTCAGGGAGATTTGCAAGGTCTGGGCTACTGACTTCATTGAGAAGTGTTCGCATTACTAGTATAAAGGTGCCTGTTTCATAGTAGAACTTAAGTGTAAAAGACAAGTCGACTTAGGACCGCGTAACAATATTGGAAGTGCGGCAGTATTTTGGAATTTAGCATTTTAACTAAATTATTTCATCTATTGAACTAAATAAATGTTACTGAAGTTGCAATAACGTACGAGAGTAACCTCTAAATTAAACACCGCTCAGTTGTAAAAAATTTATTTTGAAAACTTTATAAATAGTTTTGTATTTTTATTAAAATACATACATTCTATTAGTTCTCTACGCAATCGCCTCACAAATCAATACATCTATCATAGCGATTCGCCAGCTTTAATATTCCTTTGTCATATTCGTCTGCCGCCAGTATGTGTAGTTGATTGTCACTCGCGAATTGCTTACCACCCAAAAATTCTTTGAATTTCCCAAACAAATGGTAATCAGAAAGAGTTAGGAGAGTACTATATGGTGGGTGATCGAAAATTTCCCATCCAAGTCATCTCAGTAAATCACGTGTCGCGCCTGTAACATGTGGGCGTACTTTATTGTGCAGCGGTACGATGACGTCGGCCAGCCGTGCACGTCATCGATTTTGAATGACGCACGGTATTTTATGAAGAGTTTCACAGTAGGCTTCTGCATTTACAGTCGTTCCACGTGGTATAAAGTCAATCAACAGTATGTGAAACCGATTCCACAGGACTTTAGCTATCACTTTGCATCCAAATGGCGGTGGCTTGACCTTTGTTGGTTTCGTTGGTGACTAAGGACTACGCCATTTGCCTGACTACCGTTTTCTCTCTGGTGTGTAACACGAAATCCATTCATTGTTGGTTACAATTGAATTACCGAACTAATCACCGTTTTCTGAGTAGCGAAACAGAAATTCCAAAGCAGATCCCATTCGTATTTGTTTGTATTTGCGTTTGTTAAGATGTACGGCACCCAACGTGGACAAACCTTTATGAAGCCTAAATGGTCATGCACAATGCAACCAATAACAACCAATAACAGCGTTAGGAAAGCGAAGACCCGGATCGGAAATTGGTATACGACGTTCATTTCTGATTTCATCATCGACGCGTTTCAACAAGTCTGCGTTGATTATCGAGGGCCGCCTCAAACGTTCTTCATCATGTACATTAATTCTGTTGTTTCTAAACCTTTCACGCCGCCATTTTCGCATATTTCTTTCATTCATTGAATTATCACCATACACCGCACAGCCTATGAATTTCAGCAGGCTTAATGTTTTGATGATTTAAAAACGTATCACTCCACGTATTTTACAATCAGCGGCAACATCGATCTTCTCATTTATTTTAAAGTGTAGTTACTCACACGTAAACAAACGTGCTACAATGCGACAACTGACGGACTACAGCTCAGTATGTAAATTACTAGAGTGGCATTCATCCACACAGATTTGCCAACCTCAAGGAGAGAAATTTCCAAGCGGTTTTTAATTTAGAGATAACACTCTATTTCTAAATCTGAAGTGAAACAACTCTAGTACATTAAGTTAATTAAACAATATTTATAAATTTAAAGCGTGATTCTATTATAAGGATCAGCAATCATTGCGCAATTAAATATTGAACCCTGAGTGATCAAAAATTGGTTATGATCAATTAAAGTGGTTAAAATCGTAATGCACATAAGACAGAGAAAGTGGTCTATTAAATTTAAAATTTACTTGTAGCTAAAATTATAAATAAAATGACAAACATTTATCATCCCTCTTGCCCCTTTAAATAATATAAAGCTAGATGTATTTACTAGGTAAGATATTATATGGCCACTTAAATATTTGGAATACTGTAACGTGTTCGCGAAAATTTTGTGCGAAATAAAATATTACAATAGATTCAAGTTAAAGTAGATTCATATCTTTCCGCGCAATTCAGTAGATCTAGAATATGGATGATAACGCAATAAACCAATTGCAATTTTCGTAAGTAGTCTTAGTTTTAGTTATTTGAATTCTGAAAACTACCGTTCCTAGTTTAAGTTTTAAATTTTGTAAATAATTTATTATCCGAAATTCCTAATATTAGTTGTACCTACCTGATAAGGTACGTTTCTTGAAAAGGTGCTGAACGCTTGCCGTAGCAATTAAACGGAAGGCAGCGTAATTACTTTAAGTAGTTATCAGTTGATATTTAAAGTATATTAAACCGAAGGTTACCATTAAAAGAAATCTTTGGATAACCATTAGCCCGTCACGAACGCTGATGACTAGTTTATATAGAACATACCAGCTGGAATGAACAACACTTATCCTAAAATGTTCAGGAGGGACAAACAGCAAATCCTTAGGATTAACCGAATTAAAAAGGAATAGACGACTTTGCGACGTATGTCATTAACTCAAACAATTAGAAGGTACGTAAGGATTCCGTCCGTTTGTTATTAACCTAGTTAACCATAAAAAAATACAGTCGACTACGACAATAAGCAAACTTGTTGCTGAAGCTATTTTATAATACTTTTAACCCAAAATTTGCCAACTACAAGAAACTAATAATTAAAGTAGCTTGGAATAATTATCGGTAAAGAGGACAGGAGGCGGCTGCATACCCTTTAGGATAACAAACAACTAATAATTTAAATTAATTCCTTAAAGTTCGTGTTCTGCAAAAAACGTTAAGAGATGTAAAGTTGTACCAAATTGTAAATAGTTAGCATAGGTAGGGATAAGAAACAAATTACCGTAGTTACTAAATAAAACAATTTGTTATATTAAAATTGGTATTTGAATATAGAAGGCAAATTAAGAGTTAGAACAAGTTCTTTTTTTAAATGGAAACCAATCCCTCGTGGTTGTAAGCTATCCCGGAGCATCTTGACAAGCTATGATAAAACAGCTATCTTAGGAATTTCTCAATTGTAATTTAACTCTTTTATTTTTATTTTCAGCAAATTACATCCTCCGAAAGGTTCAATACAGGTTGAGTAGTTATATTGGTAACAAGCGAGACAGACGCTACCTCAATAACGTAACTAGCCGAAAGTAACGCTATAGTGTTAATAAAAAATTTAAACAATATCTGGTATGTTAGTCACCACAACTTAGTACAACGATAATGAAGATCAATATGAAATCGTTGCATCTAAAATATAAGTTTCTGTATATCGTTAACGGCTAATCTAGTGACAAATGATTTGGAAATATAAAATTTTACTTCAAGATCACGAAATGGTGATTAGGAATCCCAACAGCTAGCTTTTTAGGCTGATTTAAATTGGTGCCAGGAAATCCTCCCATAGCACGGAAAGCAACGTTTTGTTGCCATCAAGATCCTTTAAAGGAAGCTGTAGGTGACATTAGTTCTCAAATACGATAATACGCTAATAAGATAATAAGCTACGATTCATATTTTGGCGAGACGCGTATCAAATATTATTTTTATTGTTTAGGTCAGCTGTTGATATTTTTTTCTTGCGAGCTAAGTAAGAACGAAACTTAGAGTATTTTAGAAACTGTTACATACACACATACACACACAAACGCACACGCACACGCACACGCACACGCACACGCACACGCACACGCACACGCACACGCACACGCACACGCACACGCACACGCACACGCAC
>JAHWXV010649907.1:0-12837 GCA_024586415.1 Phrixothrix hirtus
GACCTGATGATGTAGAATTTAATCTACGAAACCGGTCGTAATTAAAAAGAAATTTATTTGAGAAATTTGGACTTTTTTATTTATAACCTATAATTATATAATCGCAAATAAATTTGATCAATTAAAGGACAAAGTAACCGACGAGTGATTTAATCGATAAATTAATTGATGAATCAATTCTAGTCTTACTAAAACTGGTTTTCTTTGACAATTTAAATTAATTAAGTATAGTTTAAAGACATGCTAAATTTTGAATTAAGACTTTATAATTTCATGTAACGACGTGCTAAACTTAAATGCAATATAGTTCCTTCGCGATTTTATTTTAAGGTTACACCTAATAAAGCTAAACTAAAAATAACATCCATAACTAATTTTACATAAATGGCGTTCCAACTCAAATTCTGGAAAATTCTAGAAGCTTCTTCATTACAATTACTTTCTGTACTGCAATACAAAATCTATTTCAAGAAAATTGTCACAAAGACGTCCAAAGATATTTAGTAATTTTATTGAAAGTTCCCAAGGCATTTTCCCCAGATTTCTTTGCCCCGATAAATCAATCATATCAATATCAAATGATGAAATAGACGTATTTATAAATAAACCCGAAGTCATTGACATTAAAACGGCTAAATCGTAAAATGTATCAAAATCGTTAAGTTTAAGAATAGCAAAGTAAAGCAAAATAACTACGAAATTATTTTATTATAATAGGTTCCAAAAGCTATTAAGGAAAATGAATAGGGCGAAGCCCTATTACATCCACTTAAATTTGCATCAAGTTAACTACGTCCAAAATAACTTTAGTGATGACCAATAACATGTTCAAAGTAGTTTTATCTGTCGACTGCGATAGATTTAATATTCGATGATATTTTACTATTCTAACCTATAAATTCTGAACCAATCGGGAGTGATCGCGAGGATAATAAAGCGCTTATTCATAGACAACCTAAACATATATACTGATGGCGCTACTGTTACATTTCAACAACTACCGCAAACTATAAAGTACACCTTGAATCTCATGCATTTACCACATTGATTTACATTTCCAATGACAGACGAAAACAACGATACATAATTTTGAGGTTATGGGAAATCATTACATAATTATATATCCCGGCTAATTGATAGTATTCAATGTTCTGCTTTACAGCATGTAATTTCACTTCAATATTTGTCGAATTAGAATTAGTTCCACAATTTGAATCTAAAAATATCGAAGCATTATCTTTTATTACATGCACACATTTATTTATAAATTAGAATTCGATATCTAACATATTTGGCTCAATCGATACATAATTTCCGAAGGCCAGCTAAACATTTTATTATATATTTATATTTTTCTTAAAGAACGGTTAATTGAAATGGTTTTGTCTTGAGACGAAGCACATCGAGTATTGCCGGGACATTTCACCTGCATCTTCTTCTAATTTCTAAATATCATATTTAGAAATGACAGGAACAATTGCGCAGTTCTACAACTGAGTATTACGGGAACTACCATGCATCACTAGCCGGCCCCGATTGTGTAGTGGTTGTTTGCTTATAGATCCAAGGGACGCGGGTTCAAACCCGATCGAGGTCGGTAAATTTTTCACCGGAGAAAAATTTAAACAACATGTTTTCTTCTCAGATACGGAAGCAACATCGTAAGTTCCGTGTCAATATGATGTCGCACGCTAAAAATCCCTACTGACGGTAGAACTCCTCCAGATTCAGAAAAATTTTAGTAGGTATAGCGAAATGACTAAATGACAGTTCGAACCCAAAAGGACCAAGGAGATTTCCGCATCCTGAAGTCTTAACCACAAACAACGAAAAAACCATGCATCGCAATGTAAGAAACTGCTTGTTATGGCGTAGTTATGAAAAAGAACAAAGAAACCCGTAAATAGACGATGTCACTATCAATGAGATATTCACATGTTTTGTTTCTTGCCGACAATTAATCCATGTGTATTATGACGCGCAACTAGAGACCAACTCATCAGTCCGCCAAAACTGTTTTACAAAGAAACAAGGTTATAGCAAAAAAACTCATCTATGAAGACGAGCGAAAATCGACGAGAAACAAAGTGAAAAAGCCCATGTATCCAAATAATTTCATTTATTCTTCTTTGCTATGTGAGAAAATCATGGGGGTATTCAATAAAAAAGAATACTCAATAAAACCCAAGGTAAGCAACTTACACTTCAGTGTAAACAATATACTTACGTCCCAGTTAAACCTTGCATCGCCCGGAAAATTCGAAATCACGTTCCAATCATTCGAAAGTGTTAAAGAAAAATGCAGAAAAGGATCCAGAAGGCATCAAAAACAACAATTCCACCGGAATACTTCCATCCTTTTTCCCAACTCCTAAATAGGTAGATGTAGGGCCGGTACTTTCATTTCCCGTTAAATTTAATCAGCAGTTATTTGCCTTGGTTACTATTGTTCTGACAATGGTTATTATGGATATTAACCGAGGATTACATTTAACCGGAGTTGAAAGTACTGGCCCTTAGCCTACGAAACGTTTCAGCACTACAAAGAATAACCAGAGACACGCAGATGGTTTTGATGAAAATTTTTCTCTTGAAGAACACATGATGAAACATCCCGCCCAAAAGAGTTTCAAGTAATGACCAAGGGCACTTTACTTGTAACCTACAGGAAAATCGCACTCCCAAACCCAAGGACATACAGCTTCACCTTCCACCTGGAAAACAAATAACAAGACTCATTGATCAAAATTCGTCGAATTTGAAAAATTCCCACTTCACCACAACCGTACAGAACCAAACATAACCAACTCGAACAGCAATAAATGAGAGCAAAATTCGGCAGAGTGAAATAAAAACTAGTATGACAAAACTATTCCAAATCATTTTGTAGAAATTCTAGGAACAATGGAAAAGATGGTTACTAAATGACTACTTCCTGAAGGCGATGGCGTATTTTAAAACTACGACACTGTCTGATCATAATTAAATCCGATCTTGTATAATATCCATCGCTTCAACTTCGAACAGAATGTCTAAGCAACCAAAATAAAAACTCAGCAACTTCATTATAAGAAAATATCGAACATTAATATCAAACTGTGAAATGTGGCAATTGATTGCCGATATTGTAATGCGGCTCTACCACTACAAAATAAAGAAAGAAGCTTTTTATTTCTTAATTAGTTATATTTCATCTAGGGCCGATCTTTTCACCTCCTTTGCCGTTATTTACTATGGTAACCATTATTATAACAATGGTATCTAGCTTAATTAAAGGGCAGATAAATTTAAAATAAGCGAAAGGGCCTGCCCTTAATTTCAAGTAGGTCTAAATGCCTTCGGGCGTCTTGGTTCGGAGTAAAGGTGGGATTTCAGCAAAAGACCGATAATTAATAAGATTTCCTTGATTAATGAATTATTGAATTTGTATCTCTTTGTTTCAACTATGTTGCTCGATTTATATACATATAGTTTTATTTATATTAATTAAGTTTAATATCGTTAAACAGATACCTAATTTCTTTGTTACTTATATGTTCAAATTTCTAATTCGGCGGATTTTGAAATATTATTAAACCCCGATTGATCTTAACCCTGTTTCTTATGCATCCCAAACTACAGGTTGGATTTGCATAAAAACGTTTACTTGATTTCGGATGCTAACGGTAAATTTCTGCATTAAGTTCCTACAAAGTGTTTTTATTTATATGCAGTTGATAGTTACAATAAAAACCTGGCGTTGTTTGTCATCTTTTGTACTGTCACGGGCGCGTTAGGCGTTACGCCCAACAACGGTACTGATGGCCGCTAGCTCTTCGAAGTAAAGAGGATTCCAGGTAAGGTGCACCAGCACCGTTCGCACTCTAAAGGAAGTCGCTGGAAACGAGAACAATGGGTCAAGATCTAGGGAGGACGCCACTGCTCCCGATAATCCGCTCAAAATATGGAACTACCCTTCAGAACAGATACAAACAGTTCCGTGGGCTGTTATTATGGCCCCAAATATTATTATCAAGTAGGCTCGTGATCAAAAGGAGGAACCTTAATTAGAACATATCCCCTGAAATACAAGTATTAGCAATTACCTTATTCTACGTTTAAAATAAAAGTCCAGTTGAATAATACAACATATCTATTGTTAAATGAATGGCTTATTTAGCATACACACACATATAACAAGTTACAAAAGGTTACAGGAAACTTCTCCGTCTCTTGAATTTGGCTTGATTTAAGAGGTACGGGAAGAACTACTCAGTCTTAATATACTAGTTACAGTCCACAATCGGGACAGAAGGTTTGTAGTAAAAAGGGCTCCCCACGCACGGGAAGGTTTAAACTGGCTTCTACAATTGGTTGGCAGCTGGGACTTTGGCTTAAATTGAATTCTCGTAGATAGACGTGAATATTTCACTTATGCCTTTCACAAGCCAACAATAAGAAGCAAATGAACAATATTATAAAAGGGTATCTAAGTTTTATTCGTCAATTTACCAGGCTTCTGGGTTTCCCTGAACCAGAGTCGTCAATCTTGATTTATTAATGGATTCCTGGATCCGCAAAACCTAACACGTCCAAAAGCAGCAACCGGGGTGAAGTAAAAAAGCAGGTCAATCTCCATAGATATGCTATTCTATCTCTCAGGCTTGGTAGTCCATCATACTACATACACCCGAACACTTCAAAAAAAGAATCAACACACACGACCGATTCGTACACAAACTACGCGACGAATTCATACCGATTAAAAATATCGTCAAAATCCACCAGACGTTAAAAATTACATTTAATTGTCACTTTTATATTTAATTATCAAATTCCCAATCGTCACGGACGTAGAAAACGCGTCCCTTGTGTTTTATCCGACAGGAAGCTCTCTATTTTTTATTTTTATTTTAGAAAATAATACGCCGGCAAATTTAAACGAAAAATATTTTGTTTATTAGGCGCGGAACGTCAACAAAATCTGACAGTACTTAATTTTTCTTGGTTTTCCTGAGGTTTTAAATTTTTAGCAACGGATGAGGTTTACAAGTACCGTTATATGGCATTCATTGCCGCCAACGTGTTTTAATTTGCATTCAGTTTATTGGCTAATTTATTGAACATCTTATTACGGTAATTGTAATTTCGGCGGGACACTGCATTTATACAAAACACACCTTAAATTAAATAAATATTGGATGATCAGACATTAATCACGTTGTACTTCTTTTGAATTAATTATTGTTAATCGTTTTCCACCACATACCCCTTTTATATTAGAAAATTTCATGGACACGATAGCCTAAGAAGTCTTTCGTGCAAATCGTGGTCTCAACATCTGAGAAAGTCTGTAATCTTTGGTACGACTACGAATGATGAACCTCTTCGCAGGCGGTGTACCAAGGTAATCAAACCTCTTTACGCCTACATCCTGAACGATTCAAGACCTGATGTTTAAGTATTTGTAGTCACGGTTATCGTATGACTCCGACCACTTTTTCAAGTAAACGAAGTAGCACTTTTCTGTAGCTCCTACATATATAAAGGTGGGTCGGATATAGTACAAATACCTTAAATTTGCGAAATTAAATAAATTGTTAATTTAAAAATCAGAAATGTACGACCGAATCGAGAGGATTCTACACCAATCAGTGGCCGCTGTACGGGCGGGAAATCAACGAGAAGCGGAAGAAATCGTAAAGAACTTCCCAGACAGAATAATTGCAACAATTAATAAACTCAAAAACACTGAAATGAGCTTCGACAGAGTAGTTATAGAGCCCACTAAGGAATTCTAAAACTCGCAAATAAAAGCGCAAAGTGCTGGCGCATTCAAGAAACCCTCATACATGAGGCAAACGCTTAGTAAAGCAGCTCAACCAAGCAAGTGCATTAACACGCCACCAAAACCAGCCGCGTCAAGTACGATTACGACCGCGAGTGCCAATGTAAGTAAACCAGAGGAAAGCGCGTCTACCAGTGCGCGCAGTCAGCCAGTAAGAAGCGACGTGGCCAAATCATTACAAGCCGCAGAAAAATTAACCGACTCCGACACCGACATGGAAGTTAGTGATATACAAGAGCAAGATGGCTTCACGAAGGTGAAAAAATCCAAAAAGAGAAAGACACAGTCAGGCAAGAGGGACGCAGGACTAGCCCATAAAATACAGCTCCTAAATAAATTCCAGGCGCTGTCAGACACTGAAGTAGACGAAGAAGAAGCTATGGAATAAACACCAGTGGGAAGAAGACCACAAAAGTGACCACCGCCAGTAGGGGAACTGGGCCAAGCTGGCGCAAGAACTGAGCGAAAAAGGGCTGCAAATCGCCGCAGCGAAAAACACCGCCCTGGGTATAAACATTCAGGTAGCTGACGAAGCATAACGAAAATATTCGATGAACGGCAATTGCCGTATCACACATTCTTGCTACCGCAAGATAAACCCCTCAGGATGGTGTTGAGAAATACCGGACTGTGACATCGAAGAGGAGCTAAGAAGTCTAAACTTCCCGGTCCTCTCATCACGTAGGATGAGGAAAGACAGAGAGAAAATTCCCATGCCACTGAATTATCTTGAGCTTTCCCGAAACGAGGGCGGGAAAAGCATCTACAGATTAACAAATCTATTCTCGTTGTCAATCAAGATCGAAGCGCCGAGACAAGGAGAGCGGGGCGCCGTGCAGTGCCGCCGCTGTCAGAGCTGGGGGCGTACCCAGAGATGCTGCCGCGCAATTCCGCGCTGCGTGAAATGCGGTTGCAACCACCAGACCGCAACTTGCGAAAAGGACCGACAACCAGCTTCCACATGTGCAAACTGTGGGGGCGAGCATACAGCGAACTACAAAAGGCTGCCTTCGTTACCCAAGACAAAGGCGGGAACAAATGGAACCACGACACTCCGAAGTGAGAGAGAACATTTCATACGCCCAGGCGGCAAGTCAAACAAGAAGAGCTACAAGCACGACGGAAGCCCAGAAAGAAGCTACAAAAGACCAGCAATATTCGTTCTACCTGGATCAACTAGTATCCGCAGGCACTCTAATAATGGAGACCCTAAAAAATGCCGCAAATCTCAACGAGGGGATTCGTTAACTTTTAATTCGCCTGCCGGAAATCTTACAAATTTTCGGTAAAAAACAACAAGAACCATAAACTATTGACAAATCTCCCCGAGGGAAGCTGCAGCCGCAGCCACACGAAACCCAGTCAGAGATCCATTACGACGGAAGCAAGAGGATATAAATCCTCGGTATTCCATAACATGGAAAACACAGCTGCACGACTGCCGGCGTCTTCCTCGTAGGCTCCTGGTACG
The DNA here is from genome assembly GCA_024586415.1 of Phrixothrix hirtus. NCBI lineage: Eukaryota > Metazoa > Arthropoda > Insecta > Coleoptera > Phengodidae > Phrixothrix > Phrixothrix hirtus. The sequence goes on from JAHWXV010649907.1 coordinate 7,299, forward strand.
ACTACAGCGGCTCTAGGATCCTTTTATAGCCATATTTCTCTTTATGACGTCAGTCATAGCGAATAGACACGTTTTGACAAGCGATTCTTTTTCATAGAACCGAATAACGTTCGGAAATAAAAAATTTTGGAATATAAACCTGTATAATTATATACAAGAATTCAGACAATGTAATTAAAATCAAAATTATACAAGGATTGAATTTGAAACTAATTCATTGTCCAATTAAAAGTTGTCATTAATTTTAATTGTATGTAAACCGCACCAGCTGTGTTATATTAAATGAAAACAATTGATATCGACATTAATTTATGGCATTCCTTTATTTCGTACAATTTTGACGATCACGTCAATTCAGCACTGGGCACATCGTCATGACCATAGCGAAAGAGGGTAATACCCCAAACCACTACAAGTTGGTTTACAAATTTTGTCAGAGAAGCAATGATCACCGGAGTACATCAAAGCTATTAACCTTAGCTGCACTATTGAACATTTAAAGAGCTTACAACATGCAAACTAAAAAGGACCCATAACAAAATGAATCCCTTTGCGGACGACTCTTCCAATGCGATCGAAACGACACTCACCGAAGCGAAAAGGCTTAACGTGAACCCCAAGGTACTTATTTCGATGCAAGACTTCTGATCTGCCCAGAGGTATTCGGAAATCGCCTTCCGGGAACGAAGGTCTCATTAATTTATATGCGCAAAAACATATTTTCCTGCAGCACAGTACCGAAATTCTCCAACGTTTAGATGATTTTGACAGAGTTCAACTCAAAATAGCAAAATACTGAATGATGCAAGCTTAATTGCTCTTCCCCATTTTTATCACGAATCGTCGCTGTTAAGTACGATAGAAGCTTCCTATTATTCAGTCACCACATTCTAGAACGATCTAATGCCAGATAAGCAATTACAGTTGACCTGCTAAGATCTGGATAACCACAAATTGCAAAAACACATACATTTACAAACTGTTAGATCATAGAGATCAATTTAAATTGAACATGTTTCAATTAAGTCTACAGCACAAGTGGATGAACTGAAGCTAAAATTTAAAATTTTGCAAGTGTTTCCTCATTCTGTTTTGGTCTGACGAGACCTTCAGCAAGTTAAAGGACGAGTGAATAGGTATAACTGGGTTTATTGAAAAACTGACAATCTACGCGAAATTATTGAGACATAATTGGGTTGTATTCTTTTAATAGAATAGCCAATACTGACAAGTATCTTAAATGTCAGATGTCATCCCCAAACTTAACAAAATTCCTTGGTTTGGGGGAATACCATTCTTATGGCTGCATTGTGAAATTTGGTCTCATTTTGGTCTTCCAGTTTTCAATTTTGAGAAGTAAATTGGTTATCGCAGTGCTGTCAACCAAGTCACCTGTCTTTATATCCTGTGATTTTCTATGTGGGGATATTGTCGAGAATGAGGCATTCGTACAAAATCGAATATACGTGAACTAACTGCGCCATTATATTCAAAGCCCATTTGCGGATTTCAACTTGTTATATACACTTGTTTTCAGCTATATTACTTATGCGTCACCTCGTATTTTAGATTTAGAAATACAAAATAGTTATAAAATTTTGAAGCAAAATAGGCAAAAGTTAAGATCTGAAGTTTTTGAATACACTGCAGCTTTTACATTGCGAAAAATGGATAAAATTTGCAAAAACCAAGCTACAAGAGTTTTACTGAGACTTTATCCATAGAACACCTTTAGGCTTATTCTGAAAAGAAAATTGGCTAAATCCATTCAAGAATTAAGTTTACCAAATTAGGAGCTGCAGACCAAGGAAAATGCCTAATTGGTCATTAAGAAAACACAATTCGTAGCGTCATTTTTAAGAATTTCCAAAATTCCTTTTTTCCCCATTTGAACAGAAAACGCAGTCAAATTCACCAAACACAAAAATACAACTGGCGAAGGCTTTTCTATGCTCAAAATACTTACGATATCTCGTCCCAGAAGAAATACGGACAAATACGATTCAAGTCAGCTACGTTTTATTTTATGCGAATTAATTATTTAAAAAAGCATGTTAACTATGCGCAAGATATACATTTGAACTTCCCGAATACGTAAAAATTACTCAAGGACCTGTCAGGCCTATAACTAAATTTCTGCAATGTAACATAGATAATATTAGCACTGTGTGGTCAGCCATTGTCGTAGGCAAAATGACATCCTCCGAAAGCAACCTAGGACATTTTGCACCTATCGTTCTGCGCAAGTAGTGAGAGTTTAGACTTAGCGCTCGGCATTCACAATTTCTCGATTTTCGAGAAACTCAGGAAGAAATGGTTTATGTTGATCGAAAAACAGCATCGCCTTGCCCATACTCTTCTGTGTGGCCTTGAACTTTTTCGATAGGGGGGTCGACATGTTTCCACTAACAGCTCTACCTCTTTGTTTCACGCTAGTCACAATATGTGACAAAAAGAGATCACTTGTAACTGATATTGCTGCAGATCAATAGCCAAGCGATAAACATAGATTTTCCAATAATGCATCCCGTTGATGGTGAAATATGGATGGTGCCGTGTTACAGTACCACCTCGAATCAATCCATCTATAGGCGCCACAACAATATCAATCACTTATTTGATTATATTGCCCTGTAATTGTCATTGAGGTAATTATGATCCTCTAGGAACAGTTTTCGTCAAATGAATATGCCTACTTCCAAAACCTTTCGTTGTTAAAAGGCGCCCAATAACGCACTGCTACCCTATGCACGCCTCTGTTATGACAAGATGGCGAGTACACCATTACCCAGTGGTATGTGGTATGTGCGTGACGTTGCGTGTGTAGGTCGACTACTGTTAGCTTCCTCTCTACTGGTGTAATAATTATCATGCTGCCTACGCCCAAATGACGCCGGTTCGATCCGAACAAGCTTGGTAAATTTTTCAACGGAAAAAAATTAAAACCATGCCTTCTTCTCGGATATGGAAGTAAAATCGATGTGATATTTGGCACGCTAAAAATTCTACTTATGCTTCAGGTTCGGAAAAATTCTAGTAGGCATGACGCAATAATCACAGTGCGGAACTTCCATATCTCGAAATATCAGTCACAAAACAAAACAAAAAAAAACCGAAAATTTGATTTTTAAACGACTGACTCTCAGAATGCTTCTTCTATGAAGAACATATGTTGCAGCACTGCGTTCCAAAAGAAAATATATTATAACCCATTATTTTTATAAATATTACCATAATGAAACAGTATCGGGATTCACTCACTTAAACTGCGCACTTCAAACATATCAAAGAAACATTTATGTTGTTAGATTGGTAGAACTGTTTCTAACCTATGCCTAAAATCCCATCTCGTAATCTTCATTGGTATACAAGTATAATACGCTTGTTCTGTGACCAAGTCAAAGTATTACCGCCGATTTTTAACTTGTAGAATTGTGGAAATAGTAATTTGCAAAAATGTTGTCTATGAAAGGAAAGTTTGTCTACAAAAACAATAAGAATGCCGGGGAAGTGTTTCGCTGAAGGGTACATGCCACGAGCAAGAAGTTTCAAATATCATGGAAAATTCAAAGAAGACATCGATGACGAAGATCACTCTGAAAGACCTTCCACTTCAACGTCAGGAACACGTCAAAAAATCAAGGATTTGGTGCTCACAAATCAACAATTCGAGATAAAATTGTACGTGTTAAAATATCATTTGATTTTGAAAGACAATCTGAGCGTAAGACATTGCATCGCACATCGTTCCAAACACGCTCGATTGTTTCCAAAAACTGCATCACGTTCATATCCCAGAAAAAATGATTTCTGGAAACGCTCCATTCATTAAACGCTTCATTAGTTACGACGAGACATGCATCTACGTATACAACACCTAAACAGCTCAACAATTAAACTAAAGATCGAAAAATCCTCGACCAAGAATCGAGATCATATTGACAGTGGTTTTCCTTTTGTGATGAGAAAATTCATGAACTTTATACCGCGATAACGCTCACATTTCTTGTCTTGTTCGTAAATTTCTGGTGAAAACTTCTACGAATATCATTCTATACTCTCTGTATTCTCTTGATATGGTACCGTGTGGCTTTTTATTCCCGCGGTTGAAATGACCGGTGGACACAATCGATAGACGCGATAAAAGAGAATTCGCTGCGCAATCTGAAGGTTATACCTGAAACTGATTATAAAAGGTGCTTCGAGATTTGGAAAAAATGTTGACATGCATCACGTTTTAATGCGAAGTGAATGTTTTTAAAAGAATCAAATAGATATGTAAGAATAAATTTTTAGTCCGCGTTTTATTGTACCTGTCCCATTACTTTTTGATCATAATTGAAGAAATGCGGCTAGAGCAGATATTTTTTGAGTTGAAGATAGAAAAAAAAATACGAGGGTTACGCGAAATTAGTTCCAAAAAGAAGTAAGGATGAAAGTTAACAACATTGCATGTAAAAAAGTTAACTAGGACGGAATTTCAAAATTAAGTTACTTTTCGTTATTGTACTCGTATTCACGAAGTGTGAGATTTTGATGGCGTTCCACTAATAAAGAAGAAAATCTTTTTTCCTTAAGTTGCCGCCATGGATTTGTTTCTTAGAAACGGGGTTGTTGTTAACAAAAACGGGAAAAATAAAACATTTTAGAGAAAAAGTAAATAAGTTGGTTGGTTTTTGGAATCGGATAAAAACAACACGATAGACGCGTTTCCTTCACCTCCGTGTCGATTCAGACTCTAATCGTGCCAGAAGTGTGACAGAGAAACGTAATTTCCGAACGTCTGGTAGGGTTCGCTGGCATTTCAAAAGCGGGTACGCATTTGCCGAGTCGTTAGGGCAATAAAATCGGTCGTGTGTTGGCTCTGTGTTAAAAGAAAACGTTCGGTATGTTTATGGACTCAACATAGTGTCAAATGTTGGAAGACCCCACCTAAGAGATGGAATGGTATATCTCTAGGAATTAATCAGCACGTTTCATGCCGTAACAGTTTTATTGAACGTGTGAAGTTCTTGCGTAGGCGCGGGAACCCATAAGCCATCACGACGGACCGTTTTGGATAATTCAACAACCCAAACTAAGGTACGACCACCTTTTGTTAATGTTCTCTGGCTTCTCACGGTTGACCATAGAAAGGCGTAAGAACTTAAACCTTCCCGTGTAACGGGAGATCAATAATACATATCTTCTGTGGAGATCGTGGACACATACTTGCGTTGACGGTGTCTAAACATATATTAACCTAATTTTAGTGTCAGTAGATTTGCGTAGTCCTTCTTCCATCTCTTGAATAAGGCCATATTCAAGGGACGGAGAAGTTATTCTGTAACTGTTGTTTGGGTGTGTACGTTAATTAACCCCATTTTGTTGTCAATAAATGTCTTGTCATTTAATTAGACTTTTATTTTTGACAGTAGAATAAACTAATTAAGAATATTCTAAATTTCAGAGGATATGTACTAATTAAAACCGCGATCAAAATTTATACTAACCCTTGGGGTCTTGACAAAAGGAACCCCGGAATAAATTAACAAAAGGC
>JAHWXV010649911.1:0-18080 GCA_024586415.1 Phrixothrix hirtus
GATGGGCGAATAGATAGTGAAATTGAAAACAGAGTGAATGCAGGCAGGAGAATAATTGACAGCATGTGGTCAGTAACCAAGAATGAGCAGTTAAGTATGGTAGCAAAGAAGGCTGTGTACAGTAGTGTATTTGTTCCAACTGTTTTATATGATAGTGAGACTTGGGTATGTCAGAAGAAGCATATGAGTAAAATGAACGCCTTAAGTATGAGGTACCTAAGAGCTACATGTGACAAAACGAGATGTGATAGAGTAAGGAATGAATGGGCGATGGATACGTGACAGGTGAAGGAGACACTACCTGAACTGTACAAAAGAAGTGCGTTAAGATGGTTTGGACATATGGATCGAATGAGCAATGAACGCTTAACAAAGAGAATATATGAGACAAGTATGAATGGAAAACTAGGTAGGGGTAGACCGAGAAAGAGGTAGTTGGATATGGTTGAAGAAATTGTAAAATAAAAGAGAGTAAAGAGCGCAAAGTGTAGGAGAGCTTATCAAAGACGTTGTATGAATTTAATGGAAGCAAAAGAAGTATGTAAGGACAGAAAGGAATGGAGAAAAATAGGGAATGGGTGATAGTAGTGATAGTAGTATTGGTAAGTAATAGTGGGCTGGTAGAGTACTGGGTGTTGTGGTGAAGGGCGGAGATAGTGAGAGGGATTGGTGTATGGGTGCATGCTGTGGTTGTGAAAGTGGAGGCTTTATTGGGTTTTGCCTATCCCACTAAGGGAATGGCATGATAGGTGGTAGTAGTAGTAGTAGTAGTAGTAGTACATACATACATATCATTTTTAAAACAATAAAACTTTATCAGCCAATCAATCAATCAAGGCGCATGCAAATTACGTGTAATTCGTTTAAGTGCACCCAATAGCAATCGCATTTAAACGAAAAAAAGCGAAGCGCGCTATTTAACATATTTTACTTTTTAATATTCAATTGACAGCACGCGTGCGCTATTATATAATGCACGTAGGCATGCCATTTTGTTCTTCTTCTCTTTCTGACCTTACGATTTTTTACTAACGTAATTTAAATACACGTCTGCGCACCATTCGGTTTTCTAAGTTTACATTTTACTAATAGATATTTTTAAATACATGTCGGCGTGCCATTTTCTCTTACTAACAAGACGTGCCTCTTTATTACTTACTGGCGGCCACCTTTCATTTAGACACGCCCCTTTAACTATCATGGTTCCATGTTTCTCGGCCTCTCGTTAACACCAGATTTCGAGCTCACTCTAACCAATTCTAAGAAAAACTATTATAATAAGACACGCCTACCTCCTTGCTAATACTTACAGATACGTCCCTTACCCTATTTGTATTTAATCCTCGAATTTTCATAGAACACACTGCTGAATCTCGCTCTTGGAAAAACTCAGAGGGGGGGGACACTATACCAGGCGCCCACCGTAGATTACCTCGTCCGCCCCCCGCTTCACCCCTGGCCGCCAGCTATCTAGATCGTTACTTGTTTAATTACTATTAATAACCGGCAAAAATGGTTTTTCATGTTGCATCGTACTGAGACATTTAATTATACACAAAATTACTTTATAATTAATTTTTGTAGTAGCGTTCTTATTTTAAATTGAAAGATAAATATGGATTTAAACGTAGTAAAATATAAACATAGGTTATTAGATGAGCGGATTTTTAACACGCTTTTGATTTTTTTACCTGTAAATCCATTGAACTATTAAAATTAATACGATAATCTTTATACGATTCAATAACAAATAATGTTAATCATATGCAGTTTGGAAAGCAATTTTAAAAAAATTATATTAGAGGAGGATTGCAATAATTAAAATGATTCCATTGATTAGATTTAGAGTAATTACCTGACGTTTTTAAGCTTTGAAAACTGTTTTCTGTAAGCTTTTCCTCGGGTAGTTAATTAATTTAAATGGCCAACTCTATTATTCCAGACTTACACAATTTTATTAGAACAAAAGCACTATTTAGTTGAATACGATGTAATGTGCACAATTCACTACATAGTTACATTAAGCCCTTTAGATAATACTTTTTGGAATGTTCTACTTTCATTGAATACAACTATAATATGAAATAACATAACGTAGGTGTAGGTTTTTTGCATCTGCTATTAAAACGCCGGCTAGTGAGCACTATGAAACGCACTTGGTAACTGACGTAAACCTACTTAGTTTCGTATACTAAGATATCGGTTAATGACATTTAAACAATGTAGATCAGCTTACAGTCTGGTTTTCATATATGTGTTTTAAAAGTTAAAAGAAACACGTACTACCTACTATGAAAATGTTTCTTTCTTTAGTAGCCAGCACTTCTTGTCATATTTGATAGCATTCATGGCCAACTCGTTATTATACGAAAAATATAACCTTTCAGTATTAGTATTGCTTTTAATTTTACGCTTATTGTGGTGATTTGTGAATTTTGTTTCACCGACTAAAATAATGTCATATTATCTTAAACACTCTGTATACAGTAAAACTGGATTCTGATTTTTCACTTAAAAGCAGACAATTTACAACCAATAAGGTGTTTTTGTTGTTTTGTGATTTCAACTTGAAGTTATCTACCATTAGAAAAATATCCACCCGAACATGAAACCAATATTGGTCTTGAAAGCATTGTCCATTGCATCTATAACGTGTTTTTCTATTCTAGCTTCTCTAGAGTTGGCTTCTGTGCCTTTGTAATGCGGCTGCTCATTGACGAAGTACGTATATCATGCCTATAAGTTCTGATACTTTCTATTATATTATATACTTTCTATTATATTTGTAAGTGATATACATTTTTACGTATGAATTTGCTATTTCATCTACCTGAAGGTAATTGCAGATGGAACCTCGTCCGTTTCTTACATATGCAGCCTTAACCAGAAATTGACAGAAACGATACCTAATATGGATTTAACATTTTTCTCCAACTACCAATTAAAACCATATAGTCGTTACTCAAAACAACTTATTTAATTGCATCTATGGTAAGTTAATCTAAAGAACACAAACAATTTAAATTGGGTAAAATACATAAAAATTGTGTAAAAATATGTTTTTCTGACGCATTACTTTGTGTTATAAATAGATATTCGTAAAAATAACTCTATTGTTATCATAAAGTATATTAACTAATGAAGCATACTACTACATTCCAAAATAACCGATGGACCATTTATCTTATTTATAATTGTGTCAACTGAGAACGCCTAATATGAGTTAGGCGTAAGGATCCATGAATTCGCATTGTTTGGTAATTCTTGATGCCGCCATGATAGGACCCTCATATAATACGGTGCTAAATATTCGTTCAGCATAAGACTCAGAACAACCTGTGCAGAACATATGTGTCTTATTTATTATTGGAGATGCAAATGGATCAGGAGATAAAGTAAAGCTAGTGGATAACGCAATAAAGGAATTAGATGACGTAGTAGAGACAGCAGATGACGAAATTTAGGGAACATGTGAATCAAACAAGCGCATAGGATTTTACTTTGAAAGGCGCTAATGTAATTATGTGTAAAGCGTTACTTTTTCGCTTATGCGTTTATGCATGGCTTGAATTTGGAGAACAATGCACTACCGATGGTTGTACATATCCTGTTTCACTAGCTGTAAGGCCATTTACCTAATATTTATTGTATAAGTGAACATTATCTTCAATACTGAGTTCAGCTAGCAGTTGCTATGTCATAACAAAACAGTCAAAATTCTCATCACTGAAAATATTAAGTAACTTTAGAAAAGTTTTTTTTTCAATTTTGATAACTCCTTCATTTAAATGTTGAACACTACTGGAAATGTCTGGATCAGCTATTGATATTGTACTATTTGTCACATTCTAGGTACGATTCGATTTCATAAGTTCAAAAATTAATTTTCACGTGGCTTTTATGTGGCAAGTATGAGTAGGAAGAGAAACTAAGGTGATAAAATGCTCTCAATGAAATAGTACAATTTGTGAACTACAGTGAGCAGAATGACTTCTACAATCGGGAGTTTTAGGTTCCTTTAAGCTGGTCTAATAAAATTAGCAAAAATAGATCAGTATTTAAGAACCTTAAATTGAAAATAACAAGTACGATAACCTCCTGGGTCATTTCGATAGAGTCCTACATTGATTGCCATTTTTTGAAATGGGATATTGGACGCTATTCAGAAACCACCTAGCCACATGCAAGAAGCATTATTGTTTCAGGGATGCAATTTCCTGTAGTAGGAGTACTTAATTTGTTTTTTGACAAACCCACAGGATTGCGATTTTCCTATAATTTTTGTTTTTTATTGAAATTATCATATGCTTGTTATGTTTTGTGAAATTAGACTAGTTTTATTGGCTGTCTCCGAATGATGCCTTAAAATTTTTCATCTAGACCCATTATAGCGTAGTCAGTGCATTTTCCTACTCTTCATGAAAATCTGTTTCCAGTCTGTCAAGTCATGTGGGAATAGTACCTGAAAATAAAATAAATTTGACATAATTTGATAAAATGGAGAAAAGGTGTTAAGCTAGTAATTTATAGACTTCAGTAGGATATCAGTCGCCTTCGAAGTGTAGCCCCGTTAATTCATGGGAAAGCAGATATTTTTCTTTTATTTTCTAAATACTTAAGTAGGAGGTATAAATTGCTGTCCCTTGTACAAAATAAAGGGAGAAAACTTAATAGAAAACCACCTTAGCTAACACAAGCACAAGAAAAACCTTTTCAGGATTATCAACGCTTTACATGATTACATAATAAAAAGTCATAGATCCGTTGCAAACTCGACGAACTTACCTCATAACTATAGCTATAGGTTAGTGTATAGGAGAAATGGAATCTTCCTAATTATTAAGTTTCGCATATTGATGGCGGAGAAAAACATTTTCTTTGATAATCTAGTTAAGCAAAATTTCAAACATTGCCTTACAGCTCTTACAATTAAATAACAAACAATTTATAGAACAATTAAAAAAATCCCGAAGCCATACGTACATACAAGAAACTTCGAAATGACACAAAAGTGTAATTTAATCGAATATTGTTGTTATTGGTAAAAGTATAGTATAATGCGTAAGAAAAAGTAAGTTGCAAAGCTATAATGAATTACATTTATATTTATTCAACTTATAAAAAATTAAATTTAGAAAAACAACCACGTGTTAAAATATTGTAAGTTCTAGTTGAAAATGCAAAGCGCAGTCAATACCAAATTCGAAATATTATTTCTTGATTAATGAAACAAAATCATATTGAATAAACGATGTTTTATTGTGAGACGCGTTGGTTAATGTTGTTAATACAAGAAGATCGTGGAAATTAAATAATTACTACACTTTCCATACAATATTAGTATACATTAAAGAAATAAGTATGGCCTAGGCATAATAAGAGATACAGGTTCAATATGCCTTCCTAGCTTACAAATAACAATGTAATATAAGTTAGAATAAATTCTGTCATAGTAGCTTATGTAATATGCACCTAACCTGTGTTGAAAAGAGCATTTTTGTCACCACTAATAATTAAACCGGTTGCTGGTATAACATTTCCTGAGTTTTAAAACAAATTTCACCAAATACAACCTTGACTACTCTTGATCTAGGTGAAAGTACCATCGAGTAACGTTTCGATCTCTGTTAAGCACGTGGTAAGAAAATAGATAAACGTTCATCATCTAGCGACCCAAAGATAATTTAAAAAGGAAAACACTTAAAATGTAGAAGTCCATCAAAATACAGGATCATTCAAAAGTTCACTGGCGTTTTTGTCATCAGTGATTTATCACAAAATTACAATTACGTAAGAATATAGTATAGCACAATATAAGATATACTTCATGAATTTCAGTGTAGTGATCCTGTACACATTGAGATAGACCTCATTTTACAGCGTATACCGAAACACGTCTGTTGGTTTATTTGGGTGGCCTAAGTTACATCTGGTGTTAGTCGTTTTGTCAGTTGCTCTATGGTCTTTAAATATCTTTGTATACTTTTGACTTAGTTTCATAGTTAAATAATCTCTAATGAAACTAGTCACAGATTTAATAAAAGATGATTTACAGTTTTCATAGACTCAATTCCTTTAGATTGGTATCAAAAACGTATTGTAACTTATAGAATTGTAGGTTCAGTAACAGATTTATTAGCGATACCTTTAATATCGTGGTATAGGTCAAACAAACGTAACGTTTCGCAGAAAATATCAAGCACAAAGAAAGTAGTTCAATTTAATTTAACAATTTAATTCATAGGGAAAGCAGATATGTTCTTCAAAACCCATCTTTAAATTCAAGGATCTCTTGTTGAATATTTCGATTAATACAAAGCCTTTGACAACATTTTTGCTTTCAAGTTTTCTAAAAGAGCTTTTTATATACAATTTATTATTTTTTATTTGGTAACGTTTAAGCCATATTTGTATTTTGATTTCTACTAACATCTAAAGAATTGAATGTTAGGAAAATTTCAGCTTTCCTAAACGGGAAACGAATTACTTCGCTAAATTTTCTTAGTTACTATTGCATAATTATTGTTATTTAAAATCTTTTAACTAATATTCCAGAATACAAAACAGGACAATTAAAATAATTCCTCATAGAAAACAAAATGAAAAGTGTTAAACCTAATTTTTCAATTACAATTCTTATCCGCGAGATTCTCCTTTTGTATATAACCATTTACAACAATTTATTTAATCCGATTACTTATTTTATGTAGGAGATTTAAGAAATGGTAATAATAGAAAACTGCAGACGTTTTCTATCATAATCATAATTACATAAAATGCATATATCTAATTGAATAACGTCAAGCCAAACGCCGTGAGTGTTAATCTAAACTTACTATCGTACTTTATCGAAATATGAAATGGTGTTACAATGTTCGACTCGGAGTTTATCGGACAGTTGCGCGAGCTGAATGCAGAACCACGCACGTGTTTCTAATACCGTGTCCGATTTATTTGCAATGGACGAGCGTGATGAATATTAGCTGTTTTCTATTTATAAAAAAATAGTAGAAAAGTAGAAGAACTACAAAATATTATACTTTCTTTGTAACAGAAAAATGGCCGATCTGCACTTCACTGGTGTAATGCAGCAAATCCGAAAAGTTATAAAAGTGATGCGAGGAAGGCAAACTATTTAGAATTGTTTAATGAATACGGAATTAATAGAATTTTGTGGAATGCTAAAGATTCTTGATTAGCAAATTACAAAACCAGCTAAATTGAACTATACAACTTATAGCAGGAAACTTAACATTTGAGGTTTGGTCAGTTGTACGGTTCATTAAAAATGTGTTCACCCGAAAACACAAGCTTGGCTCATCTTTTACGTCGAGGTTCGGCTCGTCATTCAGTTCGATACTCTTGACTCGCCTTTGTTGGGCAAGTCATGAGTATGCTCAGGGAAAACCAAGTCACTACCTACAAATTGTGTTCGATTACATCAGCGAACAGAACCAACTAGTCTTCCTTGTCGATATAATTGCTAACACTAAACTGATAAGAAATAGTGATAACTGGTAAATTGTGTGACCAAATTATAACAATAAAAGTGTACAAAACAAAAGGTTCTTCAATTATTATTTAATTAAATTAGATATGGCGAATTTCACACCATGGTGTTTTTAGGTCATTCAATTCTATTATTTTTCCCGGAAAAGGCATGTGAAGTTTCACGTGCATGTAGATCACGCGTTACTAAAGGAACTTTTTGACTTTTATAAATTTTGATATTTTTGTATTGTACAACTTTATGCTTCGTCTATGGTATTGTAGTCAAAATTGTATGTTGAATTCAAAATCATCCTAATTAGTTTACTTAGAAACAAGCTGAAGGTTTAGATACCTTCTCAGTAATTTTATTATTCCTCGGACTCATTACATTGTTAATATTCAATATTTATAATAACTTGAGCAGCGTGCTTCTCGAGTATCGTGGCTATATTTTTTTACACCTTCAATTGCACTGCGTGTGAAAGATATTGTATACTGGCTAGATTTGTAGATAATAATAACTAATAATAACTTAGACCCTATGTTATTTTGTGTATTCTAAACGTAGTGTATGCATAATCTGTAACTTATAGGGATAGAACTTTAATTCATGCAGTATTCTTTTGTATGCTTCTTCCCCCCACCTGTAGCATGTTGTCTAACGTAGCGACGTGGGCTCCGCTGGATGGGGACCCGAACAGCTTCTACCCTCTCTGTGGTACGAACCGTTCAAATACCACCTGGTGGCTTTTTTTCAAGGTTGTTGCCCTTCGACATTATGCAGCCATGTTATAAACGCGTGAGTTGATGTAATACAACCATGCCGTCCTAGCTGATAATAATGTCTAAATACCTTTTGAGCAACAGCTACACCATCACCGTTCCTGTAAAATACTCTCACAGCGACAGGACATTCAGAACCGTTACAATTATCCACGACTACCGAATGCCGAAGCATTCCTAGATATATCTTACCGGTCCCGAATAACTGCCAGCGCTACAGGGCTGCGAAAACTACATTCAATTTTTCCCATTTCCTTGCGCCACTCCTATGTAATTCAAATTCGTTTAAATTTGTACAAAAATGGCTGTTATATTTTTCTTTGCCGAAACTATAAGTTAGAGGTGGTAATCACTTAAGTAAAGACTACTTTTAACCCTTATAATCCTTAACATATTTATTAATTGTTATTTTTTTCTACGACAGTACCTTGCGTAAATATTGAAAGCCAACTCGATCAGTATGTTTAATTTTTTTTAAATTGTCAGTGTTGGAATTATATTTTTGTCATTTATTTGCTACTAAGGACTAAGATAAAGTTAGATATAGTGATAAGGTAAGGTTTAGCCTTATCTAGAGTAAATGTGTTGTTATGAATACAAGTTTCATTGACTTAAATTGTATTGTTTTGCAGCGGCATATCAAAAACAGATTTGAACGGCCAAATGAATCCTTTATATTAACTTGACTGATTTGTCGCAATAAATTTTTTTAGATCTATTTCGTATCTTGGAGATGTATTCATCAATGTATTATTATAAAATGTATTCTGGAAACTAGGAAATATTTGGAATAAATAATAATAATGGAGGTAATAGTGCAGTTTTTTGGCGGACATTGTTCTAAGCTATAATTTGGATAAATGCAATGACATAACATTTAGCAATAGACTGCCTAGATCAAATGCTACAATTGATCATATAATCTAATATGTCGCAACTACATAAATACGTTATGTTTATGTATGTAGCTTAAATTATGATATTGGTAATATCTGTTGTAAGGTAATTTCATATATTGCAATAAAGTTATTTCATGATATTAATATAAATTTTGTCTCGATTGTTTACGTATGACATAGTTATAGCAAATGGTATTCATAAATTAATACAATGCTTGCTTCCAGCGTATATACTAATGACATATCTGCATTGATTTTTTATACTACAACAGGTCGTAATGAGGTAATTTGAGTAATAATTACATTTTCGTATAACGAGAATCTCATTTTAGCATAAACTGTACAATTTATTGATAGAGTAAGTAACCATTTAAAGTGTAATTAGCTACATTGGATCCTCTGCAAAAATTCCTAATATGCAATTTGAATGTCATTTAGCATACCGTGAAAGATCTGATTATGATTATTATTCGAAAAATACTGTTATGGCATTATTGAGATTAACGAGTTTGGTATTGTTATACCTATAAATACGATATTTTCACAGGTAACAATTCCCATTTTTATTAAATAACTCAACTATTAGGAAGTTAATTACCGGTTATAATATAAAGTGCATTCTTAACATCAAAAAGTACAATGAACATAAACATTCTTTATGTTAATAACTTTTATTAGACAGGTCTATGAGAAATGCTAGAAGGCAAAAAATCCAATAATATTCTGCATATATTTCGTATTTTATGAAATAACTTTGATAGTAACGGATGCTCCCTCTTATCTCAACATATAACTTGCTCAACTCTCATAATTTTATTCAAAGACAAAACTTCGGTCAATACAAAATTCACGTATGGGAAATAAGTTTTAAATTGGATGTGGTGTCCTTCTAGGCTTAGAGTTGTTCGCCTAAAAAGGATAACAAACTTATCCCCTTGTTATGTAGTTGAAGAAGACAAGGCATATATAAAGCTTCTATTTATAATATGACCCAATTTAGGCATTTTATGCAATTTACGTTATTTTAATTTTTTAACTAGATATTTACTTTTTTTATTCATTATACCTTACTGAAAAAGTTCTGTATGGAATTGTTTAGTATCAGAGGGATATCCTGCTTTTAAGGGGTTGAAATAAACACTTTGGCATGTAACTCATGATTAACACTTTTCTTCTTATTTGCGCGTACCTTAAACAGGAATTAAAATTTATTGTCGCAATTAAAACTGAACAACGTATAAAACAGCACGCTCAAATGAAATATGTAGCTTAATCTAGTATAATCACAAACTACAATAGGACATCAACTGCTTGAAGATCGGCAAAGCGCAATACATGCAAAAGGTTTCGGTTTTAGGATTTTAAACTAAAATTTAGGTTCATATTCATATTCATTATTTTTTTTACATTTCAATCCTAAGTTTCCTTTTTAAGAAAGGAATTGTTAAGTAATTTTTTTTAGGAAATTTAGTTTTTGCTCATACAGATATAGAACCGGAGAGAGGAATTTTGAATGAGTAAGGTAAAGGTCAATTTTTTTGTTTGCATGAACTCACAATCTGAGAAGTTTTATCGCTAGGAAGCCTACTTTGTTTCTATCGGAAACGATACCAGCCGTGAGCTTTTTTTGAAAAGAAAATTATTTTTTTTGCCATTAAGTTTCGCCCCTCCCTTTCAATCAAATACCACAGCATTAATTAATGCTGTGGTATTTTGATTGAAAGGGAGGGGCGAAAATTAATAGCAAAAAGAATAATTTATCCTTCAGAAAAAACTCACGGCTGGTATCGTTTGGGATAGAAACAAAGTAGGCTTCCTAGCAATAAAACTTCTCAGATTGTGAGTTCATGCAACAAAACGAATTGACCTTTACCTTACTCATTCACAATTCCTCTCTCCGGTTCTATATCTGTCTAAAATTTTGTGCAGAGCCTCGATTAAGGCTGCACTTAAAGTTGAAAGGCCAAAAGGTACCACCTTAAATTAGTATGTTATACCATCCACCGAAAAACCTGTATATTTCCTACACTTCTTATGTAATGGAATTAACCAAAAAGAGTTCTGTAGATCCACTTTCGTGAATATACTTCCCTTTTCTATTACTCTCAATAATACTTCAATTTTTTAGATTGTACTAGCACTTGCTGATATATACTTGCTTGGATACTGTTGCTATTGTATTCTGATGATGGTATTACTTTTTTAAGAAAAGTTAAATTACCGAAGCAATTGTTAATTTAAAAAAATAAAATATAAATCTGGGCGAAGACCTTTTAATTTATTAGATTACATACGAATACGCTCAATTTCTCATTATATTATTCATATTCTAGCACTTGCTGATATATACTGGCTTGGATACTGTTGCTATTGTATTCTGATGATGGTATTACTTTTTTTAAAAAAAGTTAAATTACCGAAACAATTGTTAATTTAAAAAAATAAAATATAAATTTGGGCGAAGACCTTTTAATTTATTAGATTAGATATGAATACGCTCAATTTCTCATTATATTATTCATATTCTTAGATTTATAGCATATATTTTGTCAATCTAAAATGTAATTAAAATAAAATATGCCATTCACCGTTCTTATAAAATTCTCAATCTACAGCAGCAATAAAATCGCCAACCGCTTCATTACTAGCGCATATTCTATTTGAGGCGGCCAATAAATATTAACTATTTTAAACAAATATTATAGATAAGGTCATTTACTTTAAGCAAAGTTTGAAGAAAGGTACGCCACTTGAGAAGACTATTTGTTGGTAGTGAATTTATTTTTGGTTCTAACATTCGTTCTAAATTAAGCTTTTATTTACACTTAATCATGTTATGCTTTATGAAACTGTACTACACTATTTTGTAATATAATAACTAAAAGTTCCTGCGAAGTAGGGTACCTACAAACTTAGCATAAATACTTGCGTAGTTATTTCAGATTGCAAACAGCTATTAAAACTTTGCCGTTGTGAACGGTTAACTAAGGTAGTTGGGTTTTCTAGTATGGAAACAAACCTATATAATGCTATACATAGTCAACATGTAAGTTCAAGCACTTGTCGTAGCGTTTTACTAATTTTCGAGTCATCTCTTCATAAAACTCAGCGACCTGAAAACGTAATCAGCATGCCACACCATTTTAAGTTCTTCATCGTCATCAAAGTGCTGGAATCGCAGCCACTCGTTCTATAAGTCAACAGACGGAATCACTTGCGGAAAAGTCAGGGTAGTAGGGAGATGATCTAAAATGTCGCATTTTAATTGGCTCAAAAGGTTTCGTATTAGCTGAGAGCTGTTAGGATGAACGCTGTCTTGCGAAAACACAATGACGGATGTCAGTGTACCATCACGTTGGTTTTCAATAGCTCATCTCAGTTTTTCAAAATCTTGTAGATTTCAGAAGTGATCGCTGTACCACACTCTACAAATTCCATTCCAAAACACTGGGGCCTTAACTATCCTCATTGGCAAAGTTTGACGAGCTTCTTTAGTTTGGTTAATGAAGGGGTAGGACGCTGTACCATTGGCTGCTGTTTTGTCTCCGCGTTTGAGCAGACCACCAAAGTTTCGTTGTCAGTTATAATTCTATTCAAACATTGTTTTCCTGTCACGTTATAGCGCGACAGAAAGTCTAAAAAAGAGCCCGTTCGTCTGGTTTTGTGGTCTCAGTAAGCAGTTTTGATATCCGTTGAGTACACACTAAGCTTTGAGTGGCCAACTACGTACAAAACAGACCGAATAATTTGCAGGAGTCGTCCAAAAAGTTGCTAGATCGTGAACCAACAGTCTCAACTTGGTCATCAATTTTCTTTATAAGATTATCAATAACTATAGAAGACACACCATTCCGCTTTTCTTCGTGAATATTTGTTTTTCAGCTTTAAAATATCGGATACACTGACGAACAGCGCCTTCACTGATATATTTTGGGCTATATAAGTACATAATTCACAACAAAGGTTTGCCGATAAAAGCTGTTTTGTCCAAACACAGCACGCATCTCGCATTTGGGAGAATTTTTGTATCGCGAAACTTACTTTAAAAGGTTAAATCGAACTAACTCATGTCAGTGTGGCGCTGCCAATTCTACAGCTTGAAGCGGATTGAATCGCAAAAGATACAATAGAGTATTGGTAGCGTTCTCATCATTATTTCTTGTTCTACTTAATAACGGAGATTAGTTTCCGAACTCCCGCGTATATGATATAAACCATATTTGTTGATCAATTTTTGCAGGGTGAGTGAGTTATGGATGATTGGTATTTTCAATGACAAATAATGAAAAGCTGAATTAGTACTATCAAACTGTTTGTATGAATAAGATATGAACGCAAGATTTCGATCTAATCTATAAGTAAAATAAACTATCCTGTAAAGAAATTTATATTTACATTAAAGCTTTAACTTGTAAGGATGTGGTGAAACAGTTCTGGATGTAAATAACGTTGAAGCGTATAAATAAATAATAAATTCCATAATTAATTGATCCTCAATTAAGGATCATATTTAATGTTCGACAGGAGGGCCTTATCTCAATTCTCGCGAAAAAGGGAGGGTTTCATTATAAATGTAAAAAGCTGGGGGGGTACTTAAGCCGATACTTTAAAGTTCTGACAGCATAACTACGATGTTTTATTATCGTAAAGATATTAATTTTTCAGTATTTCGCGTTTGTAAGAAATCCGAGCTTAGAAAATAAACTAAATAAAGCATCGATTTGGCAATGAATATTACTTGACAACTGTTACGCCTTTAGAGTAATTTTGCAAGATACTTCTTTACAATAATTATTAACTTACTGTATGCATCCATACAAACATAAGATTTGAAAACTAAGAAATATTAATATTAAGGTGATCACGACCGTGTTTTGAAAAGTCTTAATCGAACAATTGAATAACCATAAACTTCAAATGTAACTTACAAAGACCTTGAACATTTTCGTACAATTAATTAATTCTTACTCATACAATTCCAAGTGCCCTTTACCACTACGATGGAATTTAATTTATGTTTAACAAATTAAACGATTAATACAGTTTAAAATCTAAATTTATCGACTCAGTTGGTCACTATTGCTTTTTCCAAAGCGCTGCGAAATTCTGTCGAACATTTTAAATCTATGTATCCAATTTTCCTATACTAGTGATAAGGTTTGTTACTTATTCTACGGATAATATTAATTTTTGATAAAAAGGAATTCTAATTAATGAAATTTAATGGTATAACAAAATATTCTAAACTGATTTTGACGAAACATATAATTTATCGGTGATAAACTATAATACGGCAAAAACTATATTTCCTCTGAAAGATAAATTTACTCTGCCATAAATTACACTAGCGGTAAGAATTTAAGTTCCTCTGCTTCTATATTACTCCTAGGCCAATAGAGATATGTGCGGACGAAGTCCCTCCCTTAGAAAATAGAAAAAATGGTGCCCACTTGTCGTAACAATAGTTTAATTAAGTGGACCACTCCGCAAAGGAATTGGCCTAGTTATTTAATTGAAGAATGGTAGCCACTCGTCCCTTATACGAGGGCCACTGTTTTAATTTCGGGGTAGAAGAAAACATACTTAGAATTTAAAAAATTGCTTTATTGCTTTTCAAAATAATCACCTTTCTAACATAACACTCTTTCTACTCAGAAGTCGGCACATCCAAAACTTCATTTTTAAATGCTTCAACTGTGTCGTTTGCATTGAAAATTGTTGACCAGCACACGGTTTTTCAATTTTGAAAACGCAAAAAAGTCATTAGGACTTAAATCGGGACTATAAGTGGGATGAATATTATTCCAACTTTCCGACTGCCCAAATATTTTACAGTGTCATACTGTGTGTGAGGTTGCGGCATGGTTCATCGTTTTTTATTTCTTTTCGTTTTTCATACAGAGCACCTAGTAAGCAAATGGTTGCATACAACTCAGTATTTACAGTTTTATAGCCTTCTAAAGCTATAGTAGCCACTTGACTAGTTGTTGATACAAAACAAGTCATCATTTGTTTGGAAGTCCTGCGAGCACGAATAACTTTAGTTGGTCCTGCTTAATTTTATAGCACCCGATTTTTGTTTCATTTCAGGTTCATATGCATAAATCCAACTTTCGTCATCACTGATAATATAGTGTACCAAGTTTGGCGTACCTGAGCTAAATCCTTTGAGTGTTTCTCGACACCATTTGACACGAGATTGTTTTTGAGCTTCAGTCAAATTTTGGGGAATCCATTGTGAAAATAATCATTTTACGCTTCAGTGCTGAAGTAAAATTTGATTTATGTGTTTAATTTCGATGCCTAAGGATGACTGGATTTCTCTATAAGTTACATGGCGATCTGTATTTGTCATTTATCTTACGTTATCAATGTTTTCTGTTGTTTTTGATGACGTAGGTCAACCTTCGAGAACTTCGTTACAAAGGTTAATACCACCCAACTTGAATTCTGGATACGACCGAAACACAGTTGTACTTGATGGTACCTCATCACAAAAAGTAGTTTTTGGATCAGCCATACGATCTTTTTCACTTTTTTTCAATACAAGATAATCATTGCTCGAAATTGTTCACGATTTAAATCCATGTTTTTCCGGGCTTTGTTTACTTTAAATTATTTTGTTATAGAAGGGCTCTATATGCACCCTTTCTTTGACAGTTGTTTGACAATAAAGATGCCAAACCTTATGAATTGTATATGCTAATTGTCATACGAACTGCAGTGTTGCCAAATCTTGAAATTCAAGCAGCATCCCACTTATCATTCTATGGTCAATTCCAGTACTTCCTCTGAATTTTTGCGCAAAACACAGTTGCCAACCGAAATGCGCTTGCAACAGCGTTAGTGCCTAGATTGTTTCATCAGGAAAAAGAGAATTGCACAGAATATATTTTAATTTACTCTTCGATATTTTTAAATAATTTATTCCTTATTCTAGGTTTGCAATGAGCTTCAAATATTGTTCCCTGATGAAATTTGAATTAAATAATTTTTATGCTAATTCATCAATATCTGTTTTAATAAAATACTCTAATATGCAAAAATAATGCCATTAAATCAAAAAATTTCATGTAAAATGCTTTTGGGCGATAGCTAATTCAAGAATTCCCAATGTCATCTGTCTAAAGTTTTTGGTTCTAAATTGATAGAATTTAATGTTATATTATGTTAAAGCGAAACAGATACGAACCTTAATCAATATCATATCTCTGTGAATTTAATTTTTAGAACGACCAAAAGTTATCTTCCAAGTAATTAGGTAATCGTTTAAATATTGAAGAGAAATTTGAAGATAATACAACCTAAGACCATCATATTAATGTCACACTCGTCCATTTACTCACTAACACTTGACTTTAACCATAATTTTTGTCATCAGTCAATAAAATATTTCTAGGTCCAATTATAGCATTTCTAAAATTTTCGAATTCCCAACAGCATCTATGTGCTATTTCCAGCTATACGAGGGTGGTCTGATAAATGACCGGTTTGAATATGGAAACACAACTTTTTCTTCAAAATTTCATTTTATTTCTTGATATAGTTTCCTTTTAGCTCGATACATTTAGTCCAAAGTTTTTCCAATTTCTTTAGGCCATCCTTGTAGTACGATTTATCAAGTCCTCGAAAATATACATCGGTTTCCCATTCAGCTTCATCAGTTGATTTGAATCTCTTTCCATGAAGTCATTTTTTCAGGTTTGGGAATAAGAAGTAGTCATAGCGAGCTAGATCAGAAGAATATGATGGATGTTGAAGTAATTTGTAATGTAGTTCATCCAATTTCTGTTGAGTTTTCCATGATGTGTAAGCTGGTGTGTTTTCATAATGAAAACGCACCTTCTTTTTTGCAAAATGTGGTCGATTTTTTTTTATTTGAACGTGCAATCGGTCCAGTAGTGTCACATAATAATTTCCTATAATTGGTTTTTGCGTTCTAGGACAATCGATGAGTATTACATCTCGTGCATCCCAAAACCTTTCCAGCTGATACAACCACTTTTACTTTCTTCAGTGCACTTGAACCCATTGTTTTGATTCTTGTTTTGTTTCAGGTGTGTAGCAGTGGATCAATGTTTTATCTACGGTTATCAATCTACGCAAAAATTCATCTGCATTACGTTGAAACATCGCCAAACGTTGCTATAAAATACCCACACGATTGCGTTTTTGTTCGATTGTCAACAAATGCGGCAACCATCTTTCTTACAGTTTTTTCATATGTAGATGTTCATGCAAAATGCTACCCGCGCGTTCTTTTCAGATTTGCTGTCAACTATCTCACGCACTTCCACTCGTAGATCTTCCAAAACGATATTATGAATTTTATCGATCATTTCTTTGGTATTCACTTTGATTGGTCGACCTGAACCAAGTTCATCAATTATGTTTGTACGACCACTTTGAAATTCTGCAAATTAATAAATCACAGTTGAATTCGCTAGAGCAGATGTGTCGTGATATTCATTAAGCATTTTCTTTGTTTCTTTCCCTGTTTTTCCACACAAGAAATAATGCTTAATCAATGCACGATATTCGTTTTTGTTCATTATTTTAACGCAATCACTAATTGTTCGCCTTTTATGGCTGTCAAACATAAACTAAATGACATACGAGGGTTGCCTCTTATGTTGTTAAAAATGACCACTAGATGACGCTAGTGTAATAAGTTATTGCCATATTCGTAACATTTGACATTTTGTATTGTAAAATCCGTGGCTGCTTAGACATAGACAGAGCAGTTTGTTTACAGTGCGCGTTTAAAGAAAGTAATTTTGTGAAAAATGGAAATTACTCGTGAAGGGTTTCGTTGGATGATTTTATACGATTTTCGTAAAGGCTTAACTCAGCAACAATGCTTAGAATCGCTTCGTTTAACTTTTGGAAATGAAGTACCATCAGAAA
>JAHWXV010649976.1:0-13465 GCA_024586415.1 Phrixothrix hirtus
TTACTGAATTAAAAACAAAATGTGCGTGTTTAACAATCTTCGTGGTTTTTGCGTTAGATATTGTAACAGAGCGTTTCTTCCCCTCCAAATTTTGGGAAAATGCGGCTTGTATTTAAAACGATTGTTTCGTTTGCTGTAAATTTTAATTATGAAAAGTAATCAAAATATTACGGATTTTGCAAATTTAACAATTTTGAAATTTACTTTACAAATAGAACTAATTCACCACTCGATTATGGGGTGGATTATGCCCTATAATATTAAATTACTCCAGGGAGGGGTAGCTCAACCAGCTATGGCGGTAGAACTGGCACTCTAGAAATCGAACCTCACTCGGCGGCTTTTATATAAAATGGCTATCTGCGACTTCAAGGAGAAACAACTTTCTAGCGCTTAAATTCGCTTAATTAACGTTTTCTCCAATTAACTAATACAACAGCGGATGCGTAATTTAATGCGCTTGAAACAGTAGTAACAAACATTTATGGTACTGTTTCTAATTGAAAGTAAATAACAAACACAGTATTACAGACTAAATTATATGGATTAACAGGATCAAAATTATATATAACATAGCTGTTATAAATACAAATTAATCCTTAAATAAATAGGCTACATCTTAATTAAGGTAATTAAATTAATTAATATAATGTAAAATTTTCCGTCAATGGTTAAAACTAACGTACGCTTATCTAATCAGCTCGGAACATTCGTATTATTTATGCGCAGAGTTCAAATCCCTTGACCTAAACAGGTAATGTGTTGTTGACTCAGTTCAAGAATGTTGAACTATTAGGCTATTTCATACAAGAAACTATAAAATATACCTAATCTTAATATTAATAAATGCAACGGTAATTAAAAGGTAAAAATACACAAATAAATGAATATGATAATCGGTTAAGCTCGGTAATTATACAAATAA
Organism: Phrixothrix hirtus; assembly: GCA_024586415.1. Classification (NCBI taxonomy): domain Eukaryota; kingdom Metazoa; phylum Arthropoda; class Insecta; order Coleoptera; family Phengodidae; genus Phrixothrix; species Phrixothrix hirtus. The sequence goes on from JAHWXV010649976.1 coordinate 926, forward strand.
TAATTAAATGAAATATATGGAAGATGTTCTGTTAGTACTGAATTAAAAAAATTGTTTTAAATGATTTAAATATATACAATTAATGTGATTATGCCATATTTCAGCATCGAGTTTGTTCTTTACAATTATTAAGTTAATTATTTACAAAAAAAATGCAAACTTGATGTGAAGCACAGGTACATTACAATTAGCGCGACACGTAACTTAGATATTGAATGTCAATAACCAATTTCTGCTTAACACTTGACCATAGAATACTTATGACCCATTTTATCTTTTATTAACAGCTGGTAGATTAAACAATACGGAATTTTCTTATTTAAATTAACATTAAAAATAAATTTCATTGTGATTTAATGTTATTTTGTATTGGCGTGAAAACACGTTAACATGCCGTATATAACCTATTACCATGTGTATATGTGTAATGCTTTTTGAATTTATAAACACTAAGAATTCTTTAAAAATAGCTGCAATAATTTAGAAGATATTAATTATTTTTTGCTACCGCCATTATTTGCTTTTTGTAAAAGCGTACGCACGTACAGAAACAACACAAATAACACAAACTGTTCAATAGTTTAAGAAAGTGCACAACCACGAAGAAAATCTAAAAGTTATTATTACCGGTTAAGAGAAAATGTAGTCTTATTTTTTTAATAACGCTTTTAATTCAAAAATAATGAAAAGCAAATTAACTCTATGAAATATGACGCATTTTCTCTTGCAACAACAATTTTTCCATTTTTTGATAAATATTACTTCCACAAAAGCATCCAAATTTAATTTCATAACAGAATCGAGTTTTTTTATCAATTTCAATTACTCTAAATGTTTACCAATACACGGTGATGTGCGACTATATTGAACAGGAATGCCCTGTAACATGAGTAAGACTTGAATAAACGCACGTTATTTCCTTACAAACTGAGATAAAACTTCTGACTATAAATATTGCAAATAAGAGGTTCTCAAAAAGTTTTACAAAAATTTTCTAAATTCAATGGTGCCTCAATTAAAGCTGTCTAATTTGTTTTATTTTTTTGCGAGTATATGAGACCCAAAGAATACATGGTTAAAATTACTGAAACTATTTCAAAGCAACCCTGTATAATTGAGAGTATGAGTGTCCGCAAAAAATTTTCAAGAGGGTTCAAAGACCAGTCACCTTTATAATTATAATTTCTTGCAATCTTTACTCGATCTGAGGGGAGGCAAGTTCCCTGTTTGCCCTCTTGTGTGAACGCTGCCAGATTTTGTTAGCGATCCGCGCCTAATAAACAAAATCTTCTTTTAAATTTCCCGCCGTATGTTTGCAGAAACAACGTGGTTGGCAAGGCCAACAAAAATAATAAATAGGGAACTTCCTGTTGGATACAATACGAGAGACGCGTTTCTACGTCTGTGGCGATTGGGAATTTGATAATTAAATATAAAAGTGACAATTAAATATAATTTTTCACGTCTGGTGGATTCGACGATATTTTTAATCGGTACGAATTCATCGCTTAGTTTGTGTAAGAGTTGGTCGTGTGTGTTGATTCTTTGTTTGAAGTTTTCGGGTGTGTGAGTGTAGGGACTCAGCATAATATAGTATGTTGGACTACTAAGCCTGAGAGATGGAATAGTATATCTTTGAGGATTGACCTGCTTTTTTCTCCACCCCGGTTGCTGATTTTTGGACGTGTTACGTTCTTTGCGGGTGCAGGAATCCATGAATAAATCAAGATTGACGACTCTGGTTCAGGGCAATCAAGAATCCCGGTAAATTGACGAATAAAACTCAGGTACCGTTTTAAATATTGTTCCTTTACTTCTTTATTGTTGGCCTGTGAAAGGCATAAGCGGAATATCCACGTCTATCTGCGAGAATTCAATTTAAGCCAAAGTCCCGACTGCCAACAAATTGTATAGGCCAGTTTAAACCTTCCCGTGCTAGGGGAGCCTCTTTTACTATATACCTTCTGTCCCGATTGTAGACTGTACCTAGTATATTTAACCCTAATTTTAGTGTGTAGTAGACTGAGTAGTTCTTCGCGTACCTCTTGAATCAGGTCAAATTCAAAAGAGGGAGAAGTTTCCTGTAACCTTTTGTAACCTGTTATATGAGTGTATGCTAAATAAGCCATTTATTTAACAATAGATATATCACATTGCTCTAGACTTTATTTTAAACATAGAATAAGGTAATTGCTAATACTTGTATTTCAGGGGATATGTACTAATTAAGGTTCCTCCTTTTGACCACGAGCTTAATTGATAATATTGTTATATAGACCACGGAACTGTTTGTATCTGTTCCAAAGGATAGTTCCATACTTTGAGCGGATTATCTGGAGTAGTGTCACCCTCCCTATATTTTGACTCATTGTACGCATTTCCAGCGACTTCCTATAGAGCGCAGACGGTGCTGGTACACTTTACCTGAAATCCTCCCCTACTCCGAAAAGCTAACAGCCATCAGTACCGCTGTCGGACGTAAAGCGTAACGCGCCCGTGACAACGCTCCTAATTGAAATCATTACATTATACACTTAAGAATTAGAACAGCTGATGGACTAAATTACTATAATAATAAAATGCCAGCACAGTATGTTTGTGGAATAAATCATATAGCTTGACATTTTTAATTCCAGTTTATCACTAGACAAGAGCGTCACACTGTCACATTTGTGACGTGTATTATCTATACGAATTAGAACAAGTTATTACTATAACAATGTACCGTCGTTTCCAGTAAGTCACATAATGTGATATTTGCTATTCCCATTATATGTTGCAATTGAAATTGAGAGACATGCCTGTTCAAAATATTTTCAATTTTATCCACATTTATTAAAATAAAAAGCAATTAGAAGTCTTGCAATTTCTTTGTTGGAAAAAACGTAAAATGATATTTTTGCGAAGGTCGCAAAAATTCTATACTATTTCTTTAATATATTTGTGTATAATGTAATACTTTGATGATTAATCCCTTAAACTACGAAACGTACGTTAACGTACATCGTAACCGTTCAGAGTTTAAAGCAAGTCACATTTCAATTATCCTTTACATCACTATTGATTGCATAATCAAAACATTTCTTCCATCATACCGTAAAACATTAAGTCACAGTTACATGTCGCACAGTGTGACGTTTGAATATATTTTAATTGAGTTCTAGTTACTCTTAAATTTTGCGTTTTTAAATATTAATTGTGCCCTTGAAAATTACGCAGAACGCATGTTTTATAACAAGAAAATTCAATTGCATATAATAAATCAATAGTTTTTCTGCGCAGTATTCTTTAATTTTAACAGCGCTAACAGAAACATTCAGTGTAGGTTAATCTTCGGAAATACAATTTATCGTTTTGACTTGTTGACAAGTTCCAACATTGCGGTTGCGGGTCCGGACTATACAACTTGTTTCTTTGTTACGCGAGTAGAGAAGCGTTAATTGCGAAAACTTGTTTAGTTAAGGAAAATGAGTAGTAAAAACTATAAATTGTTTAAATGTTATCTGACATCTTGGAAACAAAAATCTGAAAAACACATTTTTCTAAAGTGACGCCTAAAAGTTTTTAGGAAACTATTATAATCTAAATGCCGTTTATATAAATAATAAACTTTCACTTCCTGCTTCACAAAGCTTAACAAAGCTCTTTGTCCTATTTATGCTTCTACAACTTTTTCCAATAGACTTTAAAAATTTATTTGAACAAGTTAGTCACAAATATCCCGAAAGAAAAATGCAATAAATAAAATGACAGTTTATATTCTATTTTAGTAAGCAGTAAGTTATTTATTTACTTTTACTGCATTGCTTTGTTGCGTGTACATTAACTAATTGTAAGCCTCACTTAGTGGATACCGTATGCTTAGTAAAAGGACTTTCCAATATTTTTGTGTTTTTAAAACTGTACCCTGTATATACAGGGTTGCTTTCAAATATTTTTGGAAAAGAAACAGCGACTCCAGCTCACAAGTGGTGCTCATTAACGCTATTTTTAAACCCTACAACTTTTTAAAGATGTATCAAAATTGGCATATGTTATACTGTTATAAAAAAAACAATCGTATAACGTAAACAGTAGTTAAATAACACCTTCTTTGTAAATATTTAACCCATCACAATTTGACCTAAATGCGACTATTATTACATTAAAGAACGAAACAATTGGAAAGGGTTTTTTTTAAAATCATAAGAACGGTAATAAACCAATGTTAAAACAAATTAGTAAATTTAACGTGTATGACCTAAACGCCGTTTTTTAAATTTCAATTGTTACTTGTAGTGCTGGCATATCAGATTTAGCTATTAGTAGTAACCACTAATACATAAACTGCAATATAGTACGTATAAAACAGTTTAATAACAAAAAAGTTAGATTTTAAATTTTAGCGATGTGCATAAGAATTATTGTTAATAAACAGTACTCCACTACACCCGCTGCAACGACTTGTAAATCAAGTTGATTTGAAATTAAAAGATATAAAGCGATTACCACGTAATATTAATTTTTTTAAAAACGCACCATGGAATGAAATTTAATATTTAGCATGTATGAACTCATTCAAACTTCCATTTAACAGCAGCAAATATTTGTAAGACACAAATACTGTCAGTTCTAAAACAATAATTAACAGGATTTGTAAAATGTTTGGTACAAACAAAAGATATCTGCATATTTTTGCGACTGCATGAAGGATGGAGCAGAGATGATTTATGTTTCTGAAAGCATTTCAAAGAAACACTGTATATCGCGATATTTATCTAAGTGTTTTGAAACACAACTACAACATGCTAAAGTTGTTTGATTTGTCATCAACAAGTTATAAAAGCACTAACTAATGAATAGAAGTTTTGAACTGACAGGTATTAAAATGAGAGGAAAGTTGTCCAATACCATAGATTTTACCTCCCATTAAGATACAAAGAGGAGAAGAAAATATTTATTCCTGGCCAGTCACACTAAAAGATGGAGTCACATTGAGAGTGTTTGCGACGTGAATCTAATTTTTGTACAATATTCTTAACGCACACTTATAATAGAACACCATTACATTCGTAAATATAAACTTATTTTCAAGAATTTGAGAATGCTTAGAGCTTTAGGGCCTGATTTATTTGCAACACATAATTAAATCGCTTTACTAAAACACGCCATTGCTTAGCTACATTTAAGCGCATCGTCTAATTTTCGAAACTTTAATATTGCTCGCGTATTATTCATTTATAAAACAAACAGTTTTTCAGCGACCGCTATATGTGACACAAATGTAACTTCTATTATTCGATACCATCACGTTATAAAGACATTAATGAATCTAAGATATTAAAATAAAGGAAAAAATCGGAAAGGGAAGTTAAATAAAAATTTATTACTCCAATTTTTAAAAAACTTGATTGAACAGTTTTTAGCTATAACTAGTAGTGGCGTCACATGTCTTATGGCATACATTTGTAAAAAAATTGTGACTCCTAAATTAATTTAACAGCCATTTAGTGTTAAAATAATTTTTATTTAGTGGCGCTAGTTCAAACTCTATCAGCGTGTATAGATAGCAGCGTCATAACTTTTGAAATTAAGAGGCTTTTAATAATGACATGTGTTTTATTTAAAAAGTCTTGAAATTGTGATTAAGTTAATTAATTATACAACTTTTGTAACTGTTAGTATTTATAATTAAATTATGTTCATTCAATACAGATAAACTCTACTTTGCGATTGTTATTATATTAAGACCTAGAATCGCTAACCAAATTTATCAGAACAGTGTTTGTAGAAACTTATTTACTATTTAAAAGAAAATAATTGCTCCTTTTGTTTTAAGAATAGCTCTCGTTTACAAACAAGAACGTTTTCGCTTGAGAAATTTATACCCTTGGAGTGATACAAAATAATTAAGCCTCGACTCAGAAATTTATCGTCGAAATATAAACCGAAGTTTATATTAAAATACTGGAAATCCAGCCTTCTGATGCCGGCCGAAATTTTAGACTAAAATTAATACAAATACAAATATTAATTTTGTGCAAGATTGAGTGCACTAGGAATATTTAAAGTATACAATTTTTTAAGGAAACAACCGATCTAAAACTAGGCGTTAAAAAGTTCCCAACAGCAGTGTTAGGACACTAAATGGTGTAGATTTGAGATAATTGCCTTTTAAAATCTGATAAAAGGCAACTTTTCATAATTATAGTCTGTAGTCACAGTTTTGGGCGGTACTCATAAAGTACCGCTAAACTTAGTAACTTTTATTTAGTAACGCCCTATGTATTTTCTTATTGACATTATAATGTATTTGCTACTAACAAAAGTAATACTAAGTTTAGTAGTGATTTATTAGCACCAGCTACACTAAAGCAGTCGTTCAAAATTAATTAATAAAAGATTAATTATGGCAAAAGACACGCTGTCATTTATTAGAAATATATGCTAAACGATTCTGTGCTTAGGTAAAGTGAGCTCCTAGGCGAATCCATTGATTCTTTGTTAAATATTATATTTTAATTAGAATAAACAGTTAATTTTGTTTTCTTTTAATTACTAAAATATTAATAAAGGTAAAAACTTACATTGAAACATCAAACTCGAATTGTTAAAGACTTTAGAAAAGTTAAAATAGGAGAAATACTACACTTTTATATCGTAAGTACGTGTAATTTCATACTTACAGATAAATTCATAAGTACCCACTAAAGCTGTTGAGTTAGTAGTGTAAGCATGGCGTGAACATATGTACACAAATAGCACTACAACATGAAGAGTAAAATCGCGTAAGAAGTAAAGTATATATAAAGGAAACAAAACTGGCGATATATTAATAATATGTTAAAATAATTGTAATAATATAAGTACTCCTTAAATTTAAATACAAATTACTGACGCTGGATGTATTTGTTCGAAGAGACAATATTTCACTATCAAATTAAAAGATTTTCTATACATATACAATCACTGTGTATCGAACCGAATGTATAACAATTCTGCGTGGTTGGGCTTTTAGTATTTCTACCTTCGATCGAATAAATATAATTTTCGTTATATTTTTCTATAATATATTAACCTCGAATTTTGCTCAGTTCGGAGAATAAAAGGCCGAGGTTCAAATACTCCCATAATATAGTAATTCGGGTGTTTAGTATTTACTTTTACTTTCGTACGTACTTGTATATAATTTGTAATTGCGTGCACTTTATTATTTTAGGACGTAACTGCATATATTTATTTAACTAATTATCGACTTTTTAATAATTACGTTGTAAACCCTTTTATATTATTTATACTTCTGTTCGAGTAGTTATATTCTAATCGTCTTACTAATTATTTTTCAATCAAACAGTACGTTTTGAATTGTATATTTTAAAAATAAACGTTAATTCTGTACACAGGTTGTCCGGGATATAAGGACATTATATTAAAGCGGACACATCTTAATTTGTGCAACAAAAATTGCATATAAACTATAATCTTCGAAATATTTTCAATTAACATTTTCATCAGCCCCTGTTTTTTAACTTAGTCTACTGTATGCAACAAGAAATGACTGATCGACTATACTTGTTTGACCAGTAGCCGAAGCCGAACGAACAGCTTGGGTATGACGCATACGATTTCAGATCATCATTAATAAATATCATCAGCTAATTATTATAAATACCTGCTAATTACCATTTAAAATCAAATGTTTTATTTTCTTCCTCAAAATTTCTAGTGGTGTGTTAATTATGCAAATTTATAATTTCTTTCAAATAAAAACAAGGTTATTTTTTACTTATGGAAACTTTTTTAAATAACTTTCACTTTTACAAAGCCGCTTTACACCACATTAAATTGTTTTTGATAAAATATTAACAATCACTTGTGAAAGTAGTTAAAAATCTAAATGGTAAATAAATTTCATAAAATTTTACATATTCTGTATGCAGTAAAAAATATCTTCATGCAAATTTCAGATATTTATCAAATAAGTTTTTAATAATTACTGCGTAAATAAATATAATTAATAAGCAGCAATGTGAGGTACAACCAAACTTAGATAATTTAAAGGAATACGTTCGACTACTTTTTATTAAAACAGCTGGCTACCTTGACTCGAAAAAGTAAATTAATAGTAAATGTAAACTCATATTTTATAAACAAAAACAAAGTATTATTTATTTTTGCAACTACGTTTCAGTAAATCATATACAGGTCTATAACCGCGATAGATTTGTACGCGTAATTTTACAAAAGAAATATTTTTAATTAGACTAAAAATGTTTACATATTCCTATTCACAAAAGACTAGGGTATACTTGTCTTAAACAATGCACCTTATATCCCCAATACTCAATATACATATTCACATGGCTATATTTTCCTTACACGCTTAATTCAACAAGGAAATTAAATTTCGGCAAGATGAGTAGATTCACATACACCATACAGTGTTTATTATGTAGTTTATATAGTTTTGGTATAGTGAAAGTACATTTATTGATCGGATTAATAGGGATGAGTTTAGAATTATTAAATTCATACGGGATTGCTTTGCCCGAAATTGTCCATTGCATATTTTGAATGGTAAAGTGGGTATGTATACTCTTTAGAAAAGTGTTCATAAAATTATATGCGGGAAAGTTAACTAGTTATAAGTTTTTCGGAGATGCCCATAAGCAATTACAAGAGCTGTGCGAAAGAACGGGGTTGGTTATAAATCTTTCAAAAAGTCAACAGGCATTCATAAAATAGTTCTGATTTTGCTTGCAAATACACGCCTTTATATTTGCATATTTATCTAAATGCTTAAAATTTGTGTTATCTTTCTTTTTCTCAAAGTCGATAGTTATTTTTTGTGACTTCTAGTACCTGTTCGTCTAACTATTACAAGTTTCTAGTTGTGTAATGTTTTCTGCTTCCAATTTTTATTTTACGGTTTACTTATATCTAACTTAAATTGTTATCCACTAGATGCCCTATTCGCGCTATTTTTAACTTAAATACTTCACTTTGTACATTTGTTTTCTTATATATTTTTATTGGAAATTCTGATAATTCTAATCATATTGGAATTTATTTGCAAACATTTATTTGAGGCTAAAAATATGTACTGCAATACTGAAAATTACATTAGGTAACACTTTTTGAAAATTACATCAGTTGTGTTGTTCATTTCGCCATACACATTCAGTAAGCGGTTTCTGTAGATTTTTGATGGCTTGCTGCAATGTTTTACACGGAATGTTGGAGATTTCCTCTTCAATGTATGTCTTGAGCTGAGCAAGCATTTTTGGTCGACTTGTAAACAATGCTCCTTATATGCCCCCATAAAAATAAATTACAATCTGGAAGGCCTGGTGACCAAGCCAGTGTTCCTTGAAATTGTGCGATCCCCAAACAAAGGTCTTACTGTTGCCATAGCTTGTCGGACTTCGTCGTCCTCTTGAAACCCGGTGTGCTGAATGTCAACATTTGGAGGGCGCCAAAATTATCTCTAGTGTGTTGATATAACATTCAGATATTACAGTGACAGCATATTCCCTTCATGTTCAGGAAAGTACGGGCCTATCACCTATAACACAACACCACATGATAACTTTGGCATTATGTGATGGATGCTGGTGAAATTCGGTAGAGTTTCTTTGTATCCAATAATGGAAGTTCGGCCTATTCGCGTATTCACTTAGTTGAAAATTGGCTTCATCTGACATCCAAAGAAGTTCCTCATTGAATTTAGCGAACAAGTGTTCGCAAAATTGCAGACCCAATACACAATCACATCTTGCACAATTTGCAGTTAATGGAATATTCTTTGTACCACCAACATTCGATAAACAATGATGAGGCAAGTTTTCGCCCAAAACGACGAGTACTTCTTAAGATGGCAGCTTGCACGGTATTACTATTTTCTATGCAGACCGTATACCCCCTAGATTTTTGTAAAGTCGAGCCAGTCCCTTCTAAATTACGAACCCACGTTTTGATCGCATATAAAGAAGAAACTTCATCGCGGGGCGGGATCTGATGTCAATAAAACGTCCTTGGGGCGCCTTAAGGCACTCTCCGTATCATTTCACTGCTTCTTAGCAATCGAATATACGTTCCTGCTTGAGATTTTGCCACCTTCTTCACACTCATGCTACATCTACAGCGTTGCCAACATCAACTTTCCGTTTCCCATGTCTCTGCGCCATGCAAAATCAACATAATAAAAAGATTGAATTTAAGAAGTCTGGGAAGCAGCTTCGGTTTAACCAAAAATTAACGAACTTTCTGTGAGGTGAGACAAACAGATAATTTGAAATAAGTGATTCTCATTGGACATAAAAAAACCAAGATGCAGTTTCCATAGAAACCTAACGAGCTAATATAAGCCATGTACAAGAAAAAAAAATCGTCTTTAGCAACAAGCCAGTGAAGTGTGATTATCGTCTATGTAAATTCTCGAAGATTACAAGTTGACACGTGTAATGTGCGCAAGCCACTTTTGTACTGCAATCTACGAGGTAAAATAATACTCCAATCATTATTTATTCACCAACTGAGTTTTCGTACGATTTATGAACCCAGTTAATATTAGAAATGATTCACTTATTTAACGCCAGACATTAAATAAGCTTCTATAAATCAGCATAGTGCCAAATACATGCTAATTCGAACTTTCAAGAATTAATTTGTATAAAAATTAGAAATCAAGTTTAATTAAGAGGAACGAATTAATTAGTGCAAATACTAATTAATCCAAAATAAATTTAGATTGTGATAACTAAATCTAAATTAAATATTCAAATCAAGTAGATATACTACGAAATTATCGACTGAATAATAAACAGCGAAACACGTAAGTAAATGCTATAATTAACACAAGGATAACTGCAACTTTAACTCAAATTTCAAATATTGTTTTGTTTGTAAAAAATTCATTCAAACTGTAACCCTTCTTAATAAAAATTGTTTATTTACATAGAGAAGATATAATGCAATGCTTTGTACCTAAGCTTAACATCTAGTTCATCGATTTATGCCTTACCTATAAACTAATTCAATAATTTAAGATTGTTTATCTGTTATTTTAATTTTAATTGTTATAAATCAATATTGAACATAACTGTTTATTGTCTAATGGCGTTTAGACCAAGATGGATAACCTGTAGATAAGTTTAAATACTTTCATTCTAAAAGAAATAACCTTTAAGTAACGAGAGTAATACAGGCGTGACCTTATATTCGTAAGAATTACATCTAACTAAATATTATAGTTTTTCATTCTCTATATTCAAAATCAGTCCAAAATTGGCTTAAGCTACCTTAATAATTTGATTAAATAATAATAAACTAGAGCAGAACGAACAATATTCTGAATTCGTTTTTACTTTCTCTTACCCCTAGATGAAATATATGTAAAAAACAAATTCTCGTCCAAAATTTTCGATGTCGAAATTTTAGTGGAAATACACGTTTTCGTGTCGCCTGGGAACGAAAAACATGTTTTTAAAAATTAGTTGGATGAGTGAATGTGTAAATACAAAAACGAAAAGTCGTATATAAACAAAATTTTATATTTAAGTTTGTATCCATCCTAGCACGCGACCGCAAGAAATCGCATAGCTGGAAGTGCCACTTTACTCTTGTCATTTTTAGGTTTTTCGCGATTTTCTTGAAATGATTCTAATGATGTTTTTTAAATTTACTGTATTTCATAGACGATTAATGCCCATTTAATACTGTTTCTCAGAAAATTTTCTGTAAATCGAGTAACCGGAAGTACTTTTACCTTTAACTCTGAACAAAATTAGGATGAAACTAATAGCCCTAAATAAATAAAAATTTATATTTGAGGTCATAACTACATTTGCATTCAAAATCAAGAATTTAGTTAAAATCGAATAATCGGAAGTATCACTTTATTTCTGTCATTTTTAGGTTTTTCGGGATTTTTTGTTATGAGATTTTGTTGAAATCGGCTCTAACGATTTTTTAAACTTGGTGTATTTCATAGTTACTTAATTCACTTTATATGAACTACGCAGTTTCTCTAATAAATTTTGAAAATCGAGTAACAGGAAGTACTTCAATAATAATTCTGAACAACATAACTCAAAAACTAAACATCATATAAAAATAAACTTGTATGTTTAAGTTTCTTATCTTGCGCACATGCTACAACAAGAATTTAGTTCAAATTTAATGATCGGAAATATCGCTTTATTCTTGCGACTTTTAAGTTTATGCGATTATTCTCGAAAACATAAGGATCATGAACATTACGTTTGTTTAATTTCTAGTTACTGTAGTGTTTATTTTATTATTTATATTGTTATATTTTAATGTCAGCGTTATGTATTTACGTCATTGTGTTATCTTACTTTTATAGTTTGTAATATTTTGTAGATTCTCTCACTGAAGTGAGTAATCAATCACCAAACATTGAAGTTGCAGTAGTTCAGTTTTATTTTCTGCCAATAACTGCAATAATCTGAATAGCATATGTTAACCACGGCAAATAAATTTAAATATATATAAATATATATATATATATATATATATATATATATATATATATATATA
>JAHWXV010650002.1:0-20114 GCA_024586415.1 Phrixothrix hirtus
TTATATATATATATATATATATATATATATATATATATATATATATATATATATATCAGAATTACAAAAGAATATGTCGAACAAGTACTTTGACAGTTTAATATCACTTGGAATAGTTTTACTTTTTATTTTAATTAAAAATACTGCTTAAAACTATAAGCAATTTTGATTTAAATCCATCTTGTTCCATGCTTCTGTTTTATACGAGGTATATCTCAGAAGTAATGAAAATGATGTTTTAATAAAGTTTCTATTAAATGAATTTATATTTTGATATTATCTCCAATGGTTTTTCCATTCTTTGTAACAGTTCCGGAAGTATTGTTCAGTTTAAAACCTGTGTTGTAACTTTTTGAACGTTTTCTATTGTTCCGTAATGATGATCTTTCAGTTGCTGCTTAATCTTCGGGAATAAGAATAAGTCAAGAGGAGCCATATCTGGATTGTAAGGCGGATGTGGAAGTACTAAAATCTGTTTCTGAGCCAAAAACTCTATAATCGACAATAAGGTGTAACTGGGGGCGTTGTCGTATTGTCAAGATTCAAGAAGGACCCAACTTAGGTCGCAGATGCAAAACTATTTTTCTCAAACGATCAAGGACTTGACGATAAAAGAATTGATTTATTATCTAGCTTTGCGATATAAATTCTATGTGAACAATTCGACGACAATTAAAAAAGACGATAAGCAGGGATTTTACTCTCGATTTGCTCATGCGAAAGTTTTTAGGCCGCGGTGATGAGGGTGTGTGCTACTCTGCGCTTTGCTTTTTGGTTTCAGGATCATATTCACGATTCGTAGCCTGTTATTAGATATTGACACTTATCACTGCTTTGAGCGGACTAAACAAATCCTGGTTGTGACCTACCCCACCCACTACCGCGACGCCGGACTTTATATCGATGCAGTATTGCCATATTGAGGAAACCAATTTCATTCTCATTACTTCCGAGACATACCTCACATACATGCACTCTTGACTGTAACACCCAATACCTTACTCAGTTAAAATTCTACTGTTTAGCATTCGTAGTTGACATAATTTATTATAATAATAGAAGTACATACCTTGCCCGTTTTCTCTCTTCAAAAAAGGTCATAAGAGATATATTAAATATATGCAAACTGAACTCGAGATACAGATTGCGAAGCACGGGCGATATTTTTCATTTACCGTCGCTTCATCGTAAATGTTTTGGAAATAAAATTATTTAACTATATATTTTGTTATTGGTTAATTTGTGGACACATATTAATAAAAACAAGAACAACATTCGAATGCCAATATCAACTCATTTTGACATTATACTAGATAATTTCTGATCACAACTCGCTATCCCTATTTTTAAAAATTAATAAGAATACAAATAATAAAAAAAGGTTTTACTTTTATATATACATATATTATGTGGGAATTAGTTTCGTTATATTTGAACATGATTAATAAACTGGCTTCATGTATCTTTTAAGACAAACAATTCATTTGGTTTGGCTTTTAAAGTATTGATTTTAAAATAAAGATACCACTATAAGTAATAAATGTCAGTCAAAATAATTAGCATCTTGGAAAAGTTTGAAAGCAATTATTCTATTTTATTTTAACGATTTTAAAAATATGCTCATTTAGAGGCGTTACAAACTATCTTTCAATTTAAATGCACATCGTTTAACTTGGAACTGTATTCATATTTAATATACATTCGTGTCAAAAACTACTTGGTATTCCAAAGTACAAATTGTCTAGGAAAGCCGACACTATCGGACTACCCTAAAATGTTCGAATTAAAATTCTGTTATCACGCTTCCGATAAAATTAAGTAAAATTCTAGGCTTTATAACAACGGTAAACCTGGCGAAATGATTCGATTAACCTTGTAAAAGACCAATTTCTATGAAGAAGCATGCAGAATTGATAATAGTGAATCGTGCAGAGGTAAACTAAATTACTGAATGCGAACCATAAACGGGAAACCACTTAAAGGCTAAGTAATCACAATCATATTTAAATTCCTCGTTATCCTAAAAGATATACTATCAAATGTAGTAGCTATACATTAACCATAACAGAATAAAGAAACTTATATACACCACTACAATAAATGATAATCTTGATTAATAAAAATTAAAGATTGTAAAACTTACATCGTTGTAGTAATTCTTTGTGTTACTGGTTAATTACAAAAATTTGAATTATAAGTCATTTAAACTATAATCAATATTAATTACGTAATTTTGCTGGTGGATAATTTTAAGATATCACATAAAATTGTATTGTCATAAATTAAATAAATTATTAATATAAAAGAGATTATTGATAATTACGAAAGGTTTTCGATTAATAATATTGGGGAAATGAGAACACAAAATTTATAAGCAAAAAATGTCAAGTAAATTCTTCAAAGAAAATTTCACTATAGAGCATGGATGGATATATGCAAGAAAATCGGTAGAATGGAGGAATTCACGTAATTAACTATAAGGTAAGCAACGGGGGATTCAGATAAATTGTCAAACTATTGACGCCACCGAAATAATATTCGAAAGGGAATCCGACAGTAATTGTTTTATATTCCAAATATAAAATTACTGATTTCAATTTAACTTTCAAGTTTCTTCTTCTAAATGTCTGTAACGCTAATCAAGTTTTATACATATCTGGTATATAAAAAGCAACCAGTAAATTAATGTTGTGTCGAAACAAAAACTCTACTAAATTCATAGATCAAATCAAAACCTGGGCATTTTAACCGATATATAAACAACTGTAATTACTAGACTGTTAAATTTGTTATTATGTTAGAAGATTTAAAAAAAAATATGTAAAGATTTATGATATAAATTTATAATTACCATTTACGATATACATTATTTATAGAACATTATATCGCAAACACTTTATTATGAATAACCATAACGTTAGTTACCAAATAGTTAAAATTTTATAAACGAAAAAAATGTAAATAACAATTAAAAAGTTAACTTCTTGATTTTATGTCGCGAACTAGAATACTACTCAAGCATCCTGATGATTTCAGATAAAAATGCAACCGACAACAATAGAGCATTTAAAACCTCAATCTACTTCTTAGACAATTAAGTCAATCCATGTCGTTATTGAAACAATGGCTACGATTCAAAACTTGAAATATACAGATCTTCTCCATATAGTTTTGGACATCGTCCCTTGCACTATTGAAAAAGCTTTAAAAAGAGCGCGTCTGCGATCAAAAGATTTTTTCTACGAAATATAAAAATTACAGGACTAATGATGGCAATGCATTGTATTACTTTAGTTCTTTATTGTTTTGAAATTATAATTAAATTCCCGTATTATTAATATTAGACTTTTTGATTAATACCTTATAATAAAAATAAAAATAAAAAACATTAAAACAAAACAAAAAATAAAATTATATAAACATTTTTTATTCAATATTTAAAAATCCTCAAATATTCAAAAATAAAAATGGCTATGAATCATACTTATATGACATTCAGATCAAAATATTACACTATGAAAATTTGAAATCTTACTGTTACCTACAGTGGCTCGATAAAGTACTCGTACGCTATTCAAATTAAAGCTTTTAAACAAAGGACAAAGATTTGAATATTGCATTTACTTAACATTTATTTATTTTCATTTGGAATATTAAATAATAACAACAGTTATTTAAAAAATTTATTAATTTTGCTCATAAACAGGAAAGTTTAAAAACTTTGCACCATATAAATATTCGGACAATCTACTTATAAACAAATAGAAAATTAAAAAATAGTTATTTGACAAGTATTAATATAGTATGATTAATTAAAAATATTAATATTAATATTAATTAATATGTCGCTAAACCATTATTATCAGTGGTGGCTTGAAGTGACATTGGCATAGGCGCAATGAATTTTTGTATATAGGTAATAGAGATATTATACGGCTCCGTTTCCAAGTGTTCCTTCGTTTTTAATTGAAATTTTATATTGTCGAACTTTTCTGTCAAAATAGGCCCATAAATATTCAATAAGATTTATATCTAGGAAATGAGGAAGAGTTTCGAGTCTATTTCTTGCATAATACAGCATCAAATTCTTTGCAATTCAAACTGTGCGCTTGGGATCGTTGTCTTCCTGAAAACGAAAATCCTCCTCAATTCTCAAAAATAAAGCACTTTGAAACAAATTACCTTGCAATATTTTTAGATAACCAAGGGCATTTATTATCATATCAATAAAGTGCAGCTTCCCTACTCCATTATTGGTCATACAGCCCTATAGCGTGGCGTTGCCTCCTCCATGTTATACTGTTGATAGTGAGATTTCTTTAGCTAATTCCATCTTTTACTTTGTCTACGCCATATTTTCTCATCAAAACCAAAGAGGTTGGATCTTACCTTCATCCGAAAAAATTATTTTTTTCCAAAAACCAATGTCTTATTTATATCTTCCTTAGCAAATTTCACACATTTTTGCTTGTGTATTTCACTAGTAAATGGTTTTTTCGTGCCATTTTTGATAACTTTTGTCGCAGTTTTAACCCCGATCTTTTCCGCAGTTGTTAGTGAACTATCTTTTGCTAATGACTGTGCACTAGTAAATGAATGTTGTTTAATTTTTTGTATAATGTTACGCTCGTCTCTAGAACTTAGAACATTTGGATGACATGTACTTGCAGTATTAAAAACCGAGGCAGCTCTTGTTGATAATCTCTCCACTTAATCAAAATTTCGTTAGTGTGCATTAAACTTTAAGAGTATTTATTTTAATCCCTTGTAATCCGTAACAGCTCATAAATTTATTGTCTTGATTTAGAGGAAAAGTATTTAGAAGTACAAAATTTCAACCCTTAGTGCTGCAAGCAATTTGACTTTTGCAAACATAAGTGCAAACAGAATAATAAATTTGATACTTTTTACTTAATGAGTTTCATATAGTACGTAGTAAATTATAAAATATGATTTGTAACATCAAATCTACTTTTGTGGAATGATTACCGTAATATCTAATTGAAATTAAATAAAAATCAATTAACCTTGAAATAAAACATTAATTGCTATATTTAAAACTAATATAAAAGTTAAAATGCGTTGGTTTAGCATTTTATGCAATATACCCTAACATTCTTAGTGTAACACCTACTAATAACTTATTTTTTTTACTTAACCTTTCCGTAACTAAAAAAGGAATAAAAATAACTCCATTTTAACACATTTAAAAGAAAATATTTGTTTACTTAAACCAACTGTATTTTCTTCATAAATAATATTTAATGTTTATCACTTCACACGTTTGCCTACAAGGTAAGGTGTTTTTATGAGGGTTATTTATCCATTTGGGTCTTAAAATCTAGGTACTTGAAATATAATACAACGAGATGAAATAGAGCTCCCATTTTAAACAAAAAGCCAGATTTAGTATGGGTAATTCAAAAATTTAGGTAGTACTCCCGGTTTTGTTGCCGCATATGTACATTTTGAATTATGTATTGATCCGAATTTTTTTATATTTATTGATTGTATTGCCAATTTTCTTCGATTTATATTTTTTCCAAATTCATTCAAACTTTTTTTATAATTATACAGTAGAATAATTTTCTGCTTCTCTTCAGTCTACAGTTCTCTTGTTTTACCCATTTTGGTCAATTTACAATAATATTTCGCCCAATATCCACTTTCATCTGTCACATACACTAACTAACTTTTGAGTGGTATCATTCTAGAAAAAGTAAATCGCCAAAATCGTATTTCATTTAGTTATATTTCTCAGAAACAGTATGTGTGCAAATGTTTGTTATTTATAAATAGAACAAAACATTTTTTAAATAAGTTTATTAATTCATCATAACAATTATCAACAAATGCTTTTACCTCAGATATTAAATTATAATTATCATTTTTTCCTTAAAATAATTAATTTTCGAATCGTAGGAATACTTTATGGAGTCATTGTATATAAGATACTCCAATAACTTATTTTATTCCAAAGTTTTGTTATACATAACTATATCTCCATAATACAGGTTAGGAATTGTATTAACGATTAATTGAGCCACCGGCTTACTGATACATACGTTTACTAAAATAGAGTTAAAAATTGTATCGGCAAATATTGATAAATTCAATAAAAATAGGTAAATTGAAAACAACATTCTTGTCGCCAAATAGTGTTACGCATAGGTTGGCGTAATGTCACTATTTAAAGTACCAGTAAGCAACACTCGTTAAAAACAAGGTGAATTTCAATTTTAGGGCAAATGGATACTTAAAGATCACTATAGGTAACGTTGACGAAAATTAGATGAAGTAGATTTTTTAAGGACGACACTGATTTTGAGTCACATACGATATACTAAATATTTTGATTTATTTGACTAGAAATAAATCTCAGGGTTCAATAAGCAGTCATTGATGTTAGAATCAGTTGGTAAACATACTTTTACTTACTTATTACATTCACCTGATCTTATTTAGTGTTTAACTTAATTATTAATGCTTCCTGTGAAATATACTATATCACATAAAAACGTATCACTCAGTACAATTATATGTTTTTAAACTAAATTTTGTACAAATGATATGGTTTTTAAGGAAAAAAGTGCATCCTTTAGAGACAAAATTCAATAATGGATCGCCGCTTCATCTAAACGGACATTCTGTTACTCGCCTGGGTATGCTTCTAATAGAGAAGTAGCACATCCTAACAAATTTATAGGACACCACGTATTGTAAGTTCATTCAAGGGTTAGAAAGTATACACGCGCTTCAATCTATTGTTAAATTGCTCATGAACGGAAATTTTTATGATTTCTAAAATAATTTAGTTTCTTATAAATCACAAGCTAAGGGACAAGGTATTTTAAAATAAGGATAGTCACGCAGTTTCATTCACACAAAAAGAAATGAGTGAAAGGCAACAAATATATTAAAACCCCAAAATATGTCATGACAACCACTATTTTGTGGTAGTGCAGCATATTTTCAGTGAAATGAGATGCAGGATAATTTTAAAATTAGTAAATCTCATTAGAGAAGCTAAAATTACAAATTTAGTTGCATATATACAACTAAACCCTATATAAGCGACCCAACGCAAGAAAACAACCACTTTTGCAACTAACTAGTGAATAATGCTTCGTTATCTAAAGACTGTATGAAGGTTCACAAGTTGACAGGGTAATGGACGATAAGATGAACCACCACATAGCAGAAATTGGCCAAATTTAGATTAAATCACCACAAGTTATTAATTATTTAGATAAACCGATTTACTTAGCACCAGTTGCAAGTAAATTAAATCAAAACAAAGGAGACCGTTAATATAAGATATTAACCATCCTAAGTTACTTCCTTACATGTACAATGTACAAGTAATTCAATATAGCGATAAAGTTTGGTAAACTTCAAATATAGGAACGCAGAAAAGATAGAAGAATTACGTAAGTGGAACAAAACATTTTAACACGCCCAAAAGGGGCTTCGATCATTTCTAAAGTTTTATTCAATACAAATATTCGTTCACCAATTCTAAAATAGTAAAACTATTTTAGTTTGTTTACAAATAGCCAACGCAAAATACAATCAAATGCTAGTAAACTTCATTGTTATAAATTGCATTTAAATAAAACAGTATTCCTTGATTTATTACAATAAAAATAATTTTTTTATATATGTTTGAATTTTTATGTTTGAATACTTTATTTTAAATGTTTTTTATATTTAAATATGATAATTGTTATGTGTTAAATAATACTTTTTACACACTAAAGTATTTATAAATGTTGGTTGTTTACGAAAGTTTAATACTGCACAAAATAAAGTAATTAGATTTAAAAGTACAGGTATAGTACCCTATTGAAAGGGGTTGACTTTTAGTTCAATAACCTAAATAATTACACTAAACCAATCTTGTGTATTCTCGTTTGCCCTAGACACAAAAACAGTTAAACTTTGGATCCAGTTACCGCTCTAAATAATTAAATATTAATTACATTAGGGCAAGCAGAGAACACGATTACAACCTGACATATTCAATGGGGGACAGATTTGGCGATCGTACACGCCAGGAGAGAATATCGATAGTTTCTTGTGGAACTCGTAAAATAATCGCTACAACATGAGAACGGAAATTGCTTGTTGATTCCACAACTTCGTTAATATACCATTGAACATTTAAATGTCATTGGAAATATACTAGACCAGTTCTACTTCTTATGCTTATTCCATCCCAAACCATCAATCTTATGGTAATGGCCATCTCACGTTCTAGAGCAAATTCCAAAAACTGACTTTCTCCTCTTCGACGTCTGACTCGTCTGTCACCATTGTGGGTTGACAAGTAATCAAGAGATTTGTCTAAAAACACTATTCCACTTTTTATTCCAATCTGCCCGTACATTATACCATTTCAATCTGAAGGCAGATGCCCGTTGGTGAGAGGCAGTATCAATTGTGGACGATAGGAAATCATCCCAAACGAGCGCATATGGCGACATATTGAACGTCTGATTATTTTCTAATCGAATTTTGACAAAAAAGCATTCTTTTGAAGATCTTGAGATACTATCGAGATCCCTAAGCTCAAGCACTCGTAGTCTCCCATCTTCCCAGTCTGCGTTTGTTCTATATCGTCCAGAACTTTTTGAGACCAGCTCTCGAACAACGAATAACTGTAGCAATATTTCTTTGCATCTGCCTAACGATTACGCGAAACAAAATTCCCGCTTCACGTAGTCTGACACATCTCCTTACAAAAAGGTTTAGAGGCAGTAATTCGGCCGCCACTTTAGTTTACAACTATTCAAATTATTAACATCGAATAACTAGAATAAAGCAATCGAAAATAAGGAAAAGAAACACTTGTTTTGATAAGGATCGCCAAAAATAGGACGCGGATTTATTTTTTCGTAATGAATTCTTTTATCACTTATTATTCTCATAAACATATGTACAACATTTGGTTTGAAAATTTATGGTTGTACTGTGTGATGCATTTTTTATGTCACATGGTATATTTGCAGTTATTTTGACTAAAATTAGAAATGAAAGATTTGAAATCAATCAAGAGATATACCTAATAATTTAAAAAAATTATAAGATTTTACTGAAATATTCTTCCTTGACCGGCAATTTACAAACAACTACTTACATTTAATAACAACAATAAAATGTTAAAATTCAAGCGAAGAAAATATATTCACCATTATCGATAACAACCCTCTCACTTCTGCTTTTTGAATTGATTAATATTCCCTAACACCATCAACATAGAGTTTGTGGTTACTAATAATCACAACTCTTCACTAAAACACTCAAAATGTTTTTAATGTCCTCAATACTTCGTTCAATGTAATCACTATCTATTTTATGCTTTTTAGTACCTTTAGCTGCTTGGGAAGATAAAGTGTGTTCCTTTGGCGACATAAGTAAAGCTGGGACATAAAATCTTAAAAAAATTAAAACCAGACACGATGTCAGCAATTTTCGTCAATGAATGAATATTACGTCATTGATATTTACGTGATTTGTAATTCGTTTGTACGGCATTTTAAGTTACTGAAGTCGTCAAAAATAATCACCTTTTATTTATACAACATAATAAACTTTGAATAGAAATATCCGTAGCATCCCAACTTTTTTGTGTAACATATAAATCCGGCATACACAATCAAAGGGTTGATATGCATTTAGGCATCTAAATATGCTTAGTTCTGACCGTTATAAGTAAACTATTCGTAGCACTATACTACAATTTTTTTAATAATTAACAATGGTTAATTTTTTGTCTAACGTTGTTTGAGTGATATTTAGCAAGATGCCAAATCTAAACGAATTAATTACTGTTAAGTTGTTAGTTGGCTAATGATGGTCAAAAGTAAGAAGATATCACACAAACGCTGGATATACATAATCAACGGTTTGTCGTATAACAAAACAATACAATGAGACTTGGAAGTACAAAAGCCGTCCTGATTAATAACATTAAAGATGCACAACATAAAGAGATGACCGCTATAGAGCTGCTGCTTTAATTTCGGGATAGAAGAAAACGAAAAAACTTAGAATTAAAGAAATTGCTTTTCAAAATATTCCCCTTTATACTCTATATATTTTTTTCATGCAACTAAACCAATTACCGTAACATTCTTTCCATTTAGAAGTCGGCAGATCCAAAATTCCATTCTTCAACGCTTTAACAGCATCGTCTGGCGTTGAAAATCGCTAACCACGCACGGACTATAAGGAGGATGAGACATTAATCCCACTTTTTGACCAACCAAATAGTTCAGTTTGTCATGCTGTATGTGAGCTTGCATTGTCGTGATCCAGAATGACCCGTCGCTTTTTTTCGCATTTCAGACAAAATATGTGGTAAATACATGGTTGTATACCATTCAGTATTTACAATTTTACGGTCTTCTAAAGGTATAGCAGCCAAATGACCAGTTTTTGATACATAACAAGCGATTATTCGTTTGAAAACATTGCGAGCACGAACAAATTTAGTTGGATTTGCTTAATTTTGAAACACCCAAATAGTCGACTGTTTCGTTTCAGGTTCATAGGCATATATCGGCTTTCATCAGCACTGACAATATTTTATACCTGTGATGTACCCGAGTTGAACCGTTTAAGCGTTTCTCGGTACCATTTGACACAAGCCTGTTTTTGAGCTTCAGTCAAATTATGGGGAATCCATCGGGAATACAATTTTTTTAAGTTCAAGTGCTCCTGTAAAATATGATTTATTTATTTCATGCCGATACCTAAAGAGGACTGAATTTCTATATAAATTACATGACGATCTGCATTTATCATATCTCGTATGGCATCAGTGTTTTCCGTTGTTTTGATGTCATTGGACGACCTTCACAAACTTCATCACTAAAGTTAGTACGGCCGAATTTAAGTTCGTGATACCACCGTTCTCTATGGTACCTTATCTTCAAAAGCAGTTTGTAGGTCAGCAATACACTGCTTTTCACATGTTTTCAATCGACAATAAAACAAAATCATTGCTCAAAAATGTTCACGATTTAAATCCATGTTTTTTCCTAGTTTTGTTTATTTTAAAATTATTCTGTAATATAATGCCTCTATATACATCCTTTCTGTCACGGTTGTTTGACAGTAGAGATGTCAATGTTTACGAATTTTGTATGTCAATTATCCTGCGAACTGCAGTGCTGCTACATACCGAAATTTAAGCAGCATCCCACGTATTTGCTAATTCAATTTTTATAAAATAGCTCATATCCGCCCGCAAGTAAAAAAATTAATTATTTAATACGATACAACTACAAAAACATAAGAAGGAGGCTAAAGAAGTCGGCTTACATCTAAATTGACATGCCAAAATCGTTCAGATTTGCCTAAATTATAAGGCAAACCGGTTGCAGTTTGAAACAGTCAAATTTCTCTTAGAGATATTAGTGTAATGTTTCGCAAAACGTAGATTTCGGTGGAGGTTTCATTGTGCTTGGGGTGGCATTAGTATTGAAAGTCGCAAAGCTCGTTAAGGTTAGTTTAAAACTAATCCAGGCTGGTACATCCATAACATTATTGAAGAGAATGTTCTACCATACGGCGGTATGGTAGAATTTCTAGAGGTTTAATTTAGGAAAGAAAACGATGCGCCTGATGAGATGACATGCCTACGTTCAGCTCGATGATATCGAATACACTTTATTGAGTAAAGATCCCTCAGGAAGGTTTTTCCAAAAGGAAATAAATACACATATCTGTATAGTCTGCCTTTGGCAGTACAAATCTCTAATTAATATTTTAAGGACATAATAGCATCACTTTATGAATTTACTATTATAAGTACACTATCAGTAACCAAAAATATATTTAATACTCAATGAACATTTAAGTTTCTGCGTTATTTAATAAACCAAAATCATTACTTTGAAATAAAACAATTTTAAGGCGGTCGTTACACTTTAAGATTTAATTTTTAAACAAATTGGTTGCTCGCTACCAAAATTATTTGTTAAAAATCATTTTATCCTAAATGTCAATTAATTTGTTTTAAAATTTGTAACGTATTCAATGGAAATACTCAAACAAATTAACCGATTCTTTTTACGCCGACCTAAAAATTACTATTATAAACAAAAATAACAACTGGAAAATACATCGCTTATTTATTTATTTTGATAAGCAAAAACTATCTTTAAATTTTTCACTTACGTGTTAGATTCGTGTACCGGATATTGAGAAATACCGTTCTAAAATATGTCTTTTAACGTTATCTTCTAGAATAAATATTTTTAGAAACAAACATAACGATATCTAGTCTTAAAACTATACAATGAATAAATAATTCAATAATTTGTTTAATTCGTTTTAGTATGCAAGTTTTGGTATGCAACATTTTTTAATACGGTGATTTATCCCATTAAAGTCACAATTTAAATATGACCAGAAATTACGGTAAAATAGTAATGTTTTGAAAAGTTAACCTAAAACCGTTAATGAAAGGGTCGGTAAATTTCTAACTCCTGCTACAAACCGATGTCTATTTTCAACTAACAAAGTAAGTTACATGTTTAAATTGATAATTGCTTAAGCAGTTTTCTTCCAGAATATCAAATTTCAAGGAGAAATCAGATTACATTTTTCAAATAATGAGAACGCATTATTAAAGATATAAGGTAACCCAGTTATATCACTAAATATTCACATAAATATTCATATTTTGTACATTTAAGTTAAAACTACATGAAACATTCCTTTAACCTTTTACTCTTACTTTAATTTCCTTATCCCCTTTCAAATCGGTATTCAGCCAGCATCCGAGATACTTCAATTTAATTACTCTTGTTGGCTTCTATTTGATGTTAAATTTACTTTGTAGATGAAATTTCTACCAATTTTCATAATTTAAGAACCATTCGTGATTTAAATCATAAGAAATAATTTAAGTAACAATAAATTTGATTTTGAAATTGCAATATTTAAAGCTAGATATTAAAATTTCAAAATTATATTTTTTAAAGAAAAACCCTCAGACGATTTTTTTAATAAAATGATTTCATTTTAATTTAAATTAAAGACGTTATGAAAAAGCTTAGCATAAGAAACAATAACATTAACAATCTATAAAATTCGCATTAGCAGGACCAATTAAATCAGTAACTGCCGATAACAATTCGTAAATTGTAAAAAGAAGCAGTAAATGACATAATAAACTTTTCGATTGAAGTACTCTACTTAAAAGTAAAATACAGCTTTAGTAATTTTAAGACAGTGATGTATTCAATTAACTCATGGAAAAATTTAAATAAATTACATATTTTTAAATATTTTCAAATATCGTAGACATTATTTTTCGAAATAGTTATTCATCAATTGTTATTCTTGAAATTACAATTATAAACTAACTTTGCATATAAAAGATTTCCAACATCCAAGTATTTGCCTTGAAGACGCAGTTCGAATTATAAAGTATAGACTTACGTAATTTGGAAGGTTCTCAAAGTTGCAATAATAGATTATTTCGTTAACTTTCAGAAGCATTACAATTTTTGAATAATTTAATACCACTTAAGAATAAAACTTTTATATTATTTTCTTTAAAAGCCATACATTCAGTTGCCCCATATTTATAAAATTGGTCACTAAAAATCCATTTCATGAGATCTATGAAAATCGTATTGCTTTAAGTAGGACAATTCAGGGTATTAACAGTTAAATAGATAAATTCGACATTAATGGATTTATGGACACCCGTTAGAATTCAATAATGATTAATAAATATACAAAATATGTTTCCAATTTATTTTGGAAAACATCAAATTAATGATTACTAAAATTTAAAATAAATGACTATAACAATCGCCAGCTAAATCCGTATAAACTAAGTACAATGCAAATCTTTATATAGAATGTAGAGGATACACCAAATCTCCCTCCCTATTTGCAAAGGTGAATAAATAGAAAATGGTTAGAGATACAAGAAATGTATTTTAACACTATGAATGTACAACATTGGAAGTTTTATTTCACTTAGTTTTAAAAATAATATCGGTCAAGTGACGTCTTTCATTTTCAATGCACTGCTGTAAGTGTACTGTTAAGTTTTATGTAATTTTTTTCAACATGAGTGGAAGTAGGTAAAAAATTTCTGTGCATATTGTTTGCATCAGTGCTTCCAAATTTCTGGTAGGTTGTTTGAAAACTATCGCCTTTAGGTATCCCCACAGAAAAAGTCGCACGGGGTTAAATCTAGTCAACGCGCTGGCCACGCGATATCATCTCTCAGGAATATCAAGCGACCGGGAAACATTTGCCTCAAAACTGCTAGTGACCTTCGTGCTACGTGTCAGCGTATAGTTCTTCAAGAGCTGGTAAAAGAAATTCTTCGATGATCTTCACATATCAATCGGAATTAACAGTAAGCACTGCGCTTTCTTCTTAAAATACATAAGGCACAATGATTCCAATTTGTGACATTGCACACCTACCGGTGACATGATCACTATAAAGATGCCTTTCATTAATCTCCCTAGGGTTATTTTCACTCTAATAACGGAACGTTTGTTTATTCACACACCCAGATAAGTAAAAATGCGCCTCGTCACTGAAGAAAACAATCAGGTAGTTCGATAACATTTCCATTAAGTTCTCTCATGCTCTCAAACGACTTTGTCAATCAGTCAGAGAGTTCTTGGACAATAATCTTTTTGTACGGGTGGAAATGAAGGCCTTGACGCAATATTCGTCGTACGGTGTGGTCAGATAACTGAAGGGCAACATCTAACTTTATCGATGTTTTTAGGTATTTGAGCACTATGCGGACGTCCTCCGCCCTTCTTTACAACAGAACTGCTTTTTCTAAAGTTCGAAGCCAATAAAACAATAGATTTCTGTCTGCAATTGTGATACGGAATGCAATTTGACAATCAGTGCAGAAAGCACGTTTTTCCGTTGCCCCTCTAATTAATTTGAATTTATTTAAAAGCGAGTAGAGCGATTACTTGTTCGATAAATAATTAAACAACGGAACAAAAAATGTTTAATTTTATAAAAGGAATCGCGTACCTTCGTACAGATAATAATCTTGAGGTAACTTGCAATGTGGGGCTCCTACCTGTTAGGGTTAAAACCCTCAGTGTAACGTAAATAAATATAAACACACAACGATGTTAACTGTATATTGACACACATAATAATATTCAAAAAATATTTAAAATAAAAATGTTAAAATGTGAAAATCAATTATAAATCAAATTAAGAATTAGAATAACTAAGATAAATATTTTTAAAATAATAAAGGCTCTTCAAATAATGTCTTAGATAAAATTTACAACCTAACTATTTCAATAGAAAACAAGTAAATGAAGTTAAAATTCTAAATAGGATTAGTTTCTACCGAATCTACTATGAATGTCTTTGTAGATTTACTTTCAATATATGAACTGATGAGTTATTATTAAATTGGTTTGATTTTTGATTATTGGCTTAATAATTACTAACCTTTGATGTTAACCTGGGTCGATTTACGAAAGATAACTATGTCTTCCTTCCTCCTTTGTTAAATTGATATAATAATATAATTGTTATAGTTTGAATGGCGGATCTTGTTCTTTATACGTTTGAGAAGATTTGTTTCAATTTAATTAACGAAGTTTGTATCTTGTACCTCGGGTCAGATGCACAAATAACTTTACAACGTGCACTGTCACAAGTTTCAAGCAAAGGGCGCTCTTCTAGGGGCGTTAGTCACTTTTATATTTCATTCCTCGCTCTTTTGCTTGCCAATAGAATTTTGTTCACTTTTTAATTTTTGGTCAATTGTAGTGGCATTCGTTTATCACATTTTGAAAGTATCGCGCACTGGTACGTGATGTTAGTAAAATTCTGCGATTTATTATTCTAGAAACTAACTTATATGCCTTAACATAACCATGTAAAGAAGCAAACTTCTATTGCTTATTTCGTTGGCATGTTTTAAGGTGATTTTGTTAGGTTACCAGATTGTTTTAAACCGTATACAATTGGTGTCTCTAGCGTTGCTCCCTTAAAAGTTTTCTAAAAATTTAATTTAGTAACACTTAAATTTATTTTACCTAAAATATTCTTAGGATTTTGGAATTAGTATTTATTATATTTGTAAAAATTTGTGGATGTGAATTAATTTATATTTATACTAATGTTCAACGATGGCGCGCGGCAGCGACAGTCATTGTTGTGAATCTACGCTTCGCAATCTAACCTTAAAAATAGAGAAGGAAATTTTCTGCATCCTGTATAAATCAATAACATATGAATCGCAAAAAAGAAGTTTTTGTTTTTTATTAATTTGTATTTAGAAAAATAACCGGCTCTGGTTTACAAAATAATTAATCAATCAAAATCAAAATGGTAATGTGATGTGTTGTACATTTCAGGTTGTACCTGATTAAGCATTTTATTTTTTTTACAGCCTGTATAACGTATATTATAATAAAAAATAAAATGATTGCCTATTACTAAGAAAGTTCCTTGTGATCCGTGATACCTAATTAAATATAAAAAGTAATTTTAATGAAATATTATCGAAAAAATATTTAATGTAGATATTCGTAACAAACTTCTACTCCTTTTGTATAATTAAGATT
This sequence comes from Phrixothrix hirtus, assembly GCA_024586415.1. Classification (NCBI taxonomy): domain Eukaryota; kingdom Metazoa; phylum Arthropoda; class Insecta; order Coleoptera; family Phengodidae; genus Phrixothrix; species Phrixothrix hirtus. Next base: position 16,599 of record JAHWXV010650002.1, read on the forward strand.
ATGAACCAGTATGTACGTATTGTATATAATAAAGCAGCTGTCGATTAAATTTCTAACAAACTTAGCACTTTAGAATTGACAATTCAAATTCATCAAAATCTAAACTTATTTTCCTCACTGCTTCCGCCAGTTAGTACAAGCAATGTTAGGGAACATATTACCAAAACTAATTACAACTTCCAAGTTAACAAAGTCTAGAGGGGTGCACGTTGTGCTACTATCATGGAACAAACAAAATATGACAAGTTATGTAAGAGACAATTAACGAAACTCAAATTATAATTGGTAATCTATATATATCTTAATATTTAAAAATTAAACAGTAGATAAATCGTATTAACAATATTTTTTGTGAAGATTTGATATATGAATAAAGAACACTAAAATTCATTATAACGATTCCGTTTATTAGTAAACCAAGGTAAAATGTCTTGTATTCATTTTAAGTTCTTTCTTTTATTATAAATAGTTTTTAAAATATACCGACGACTAAACTATAATGTAAAAATTATAAATTTTAATCTCCAAATGTCCGTTTTTCCTTCTAAATAATTAGAATAAAATCATATTTTAAATTTTACAGAATTGTACACAATTTTTAATTAATCAATAATAACAAGAAACTCTTTCAATTCCCCGCACATTATACAAAATCCAATAATTAACGAAATGTTCATTAATTAATGCCGTTGGTAATGTAATGTAAAGTTTCCCTAAAATCAATGGGAATTTAAAACTTTTTACTCTTCATAATGAAAATTTGTAAGCCATATGAAATTTTAAACTTGGTTGTTTTTACTCTATAGATTTTCATTTTGCAGTTAATTAGAAAACAAAGTTTTATAACTTTTATACAAAGAGATATTATTAATAAAGGAAAATCTATTGTAAAAATCTGAAAATCACATATTTGCAATAACAATGACTTCTCAATTTTAAGTTCAAAGACAAAAGGAGTTTTTGTTCAAAGTTGATAAATATTGTAAATAAAGAATTTAGCTTGAGTAATTTGAAAGCTATTTCACAAGAAACTCTTTTCTTTTGAAGCTTTTCGCGTTTCTGTGCACACAAATATTCAACAAGAATCATTTATTCAGTTAATGGATTATATTTATATAATGCATATATGCTTATTAGTTTGAAAACAGCTGCACTTGTTCAATAGGTGAAGAAATGCAATCTTTTTAGAGCTATTAAACTTTTATACCTAAAAATATTTAATGATGACATTTTTAATATCTAAATTAATTTCGTTCTGTAATCTTTTTAAATGTACTATATTTGAAGAACCATTTTATACAGAGCGTTTCAAAATAACGTGCACTTCTTCAAGGAGGTCGATCTGGAGTACTTGTAGATTACGAAAGAGATAATAACAAAATTAATTTTGAATATTTAAGTTTTTCCTTAAAATATCTTAATCTTCGTAAGCTATTACTAGAGCATAAATGTAGTAAATAGTCAAATGTTATGTTTCTTTTCTATCTATTTATCGGTTGCGCTAAGTCATTAAAAATGATTTCAATGCGTTTGTTTTATATTCTATTTTTGAAAATTGGAAAAACGTTCATTTTACAAGGAAGTAATGATTATTAGGATACGTTTTTGTACTATTTGTAGCTATGCATGTATTCTAATGACGAAATAAAGCAAAACCAGTACTATATTAATTGTATTTCCCAAGCTCGACGGATATTATTTTTATTAATATAAATTTTGTAAAAGGATTTTCTAAATTGAAAATTAGAGATCCTAGTACTTTATCCAATAACTTCGTTTAGTCTTCGTGGAATTGATTGAGTCAATGATGTTATAATATCTTCATCTCTGCTAAATTCCTCCTAAATTTCTTGAATTTTGTTTCACAACTCATAATTTTGTGGAAGAAAATTAGTCTTACACATTTTTTTAACAATTAACCCCACATATTTTCTATAGGGTTTAAATCTGGGCTATTAGAAGACCACTCCATAACTTCCAGTAATGAATCAATTGTTAAGAACATTAGCTTTATGTATAAGACAATTACCGTATTGGTAAATAAAATTGCCTTCGTCATAATGCGTGCTTAGTGAAGGCAACATATTATTTTCAAATATATTTAAGTAATACTCAGAATTATTTCTTTTATTCATTTCTCAGCATATACCAATACCATGAGAACTTATCTATCCCCAAACATTAACTGAAAAACGCCCACAACTTTTGTATTTGTTTACATAATTTTGATTTAATCACCAGGTCTATCCACACGAACTTTGAAATTTCCCGAAGACTGAAATACGCTTTCATCCGTAAAAATTACCCGACCTCAATAACCAAATCTCGAAGAACAAAATTTAAGCCAAATAAAAGTCTAGATTGCATACTTTCTTCCGTAAGAAACGGTTTATTAGTAGCTACGCGATTCCTTAATTAAGAATTCTTTGTCCGTCTGCACATTATTGAAGTTGAATCAGGAAAGTTTGTAGTAGAAAAAGAATTTTTCCGTAAATAATTTAGCAATCCCCTACCTTGATGGAAGTTAGAAATCTTCGGTCTACCGCTACCTGATTTTCTTTTCACGCTCACTTCTTCCTCCCATCGCTTCTTTAAGGAAGCACGGAATTTTTATTTATATTCATATCATATACAATTGATCGAATGGATCGACCGCTCTCGAGTTTCATTCAAATTTTATATTTTAAGGACATGCTTCAATTGACGTGACAGATTCTTAATTAAATGAATGGAATAAGATAAACCTAAATATTGTATTCCTTGAAAGACCAGGTACCTACAGTTTTAAATAAAAAACAAATGTATAATAATTGTCTCGGATTAATATGAAACTGACATACTTGTCATAACATTTCTAACCTACAATAATGTTAACTACATAACCTTGCATAAATTGACTAATAGATTAAAATTGCGTGAAACAAAAGCCAGTTTTACCCTACTTAAAATATACAAAAACTGCTCACACGTGTTGTCCGCGAAAGATTTAATATAAAGTAAAATATTTGTTACCCATTTCCATTATTATGAAAGTTAAAATAAATTAATAATGATTTTTACGTATTAAAAAAATTTATAATACAATATTATAGATAGGTACATAAAATACAAGAATAACAAGCTTCGCACGGTGCAAGTCGGCCCGATCGCGCATGTGGCTATCTATGCAGGTTCCAATAGGAACGGAATCTAAAATATGGCAGTATAAAAGAGTCGTGCATCTAGTCAATAGTTTAGTTGGACATTGGGGTGGTGAGAGTTTAACAGGTGGCGCGCTAGCAGTCACAGCGAGTAGACGTGCCTGCTAGTTGCTCCTAATTCTATTCATTATTGTACTATACCTTAGGCCCCTTCTACATATGTAGCGGTGGGTGGGGTGCAGTACAAAGCACATTCAGCTGAACCTTAGAGTGATTGAATTCTTAAAAGAATCAGATTGATTGAATCTCAGATTGGTTGAATCTTAAGAAAAATGGCAAATCCGTGGTATTCCCCAGAGGAGATCGCGAGGCGCCG
>JAHWXV010650055.1:0-11020 GCA_024586415.1 Phrixothrix hirtus
CACACAGGTTTATGTGTTTAAAGGGAAGTTTTGCATTTTCAATCAGCGTGTCCAGCCACTCAGCACTGATGAGCCCCACTAGGGCGAAACCATTGGTCTGCTGGTGCTGCGTCACGCTGTTAGGAAATGCAAACTTTTATATTTTTACCTATTTAGTTAGGTTAAAGATCTTTTGGTGAGAAGCCTTAGAATTGTCCATTTTACAGTTTGATGGCTTTTTACTTGTGCCGAATTAAATTTTAAAATTCGTGCAATTTTTAGGAGGAATCTTCTTCTTTATATTATATTATATATATATATATATATATATATATATATATATATATGGATATTTGGAACCTACCTTTAGAGCGGAAATAGACACTTTTATGGTAATGCAGATATGGTAATGAGCTAGTCTGAAAGGAACAATTCTAGGCGTCAGGCGTAGTACTTTACGACTCCTCCTATAGTGAAGTCCCTAACTAATTTGAAAATATTTTCGGCCAAATTGAGAACCGCTAGGATACTTAAGGTTAATGGATTACCATCTAAGATGTTCAGAGAACGGTTCATTCTGTATATACTTACAAGAGGAAATTCAGAATCAGCCCCCTTCGATTTCGTTCTGCTTGATATATGTTATAATACTACCCTTCCACTAATTAATCGCAAAATCACTCGATGCAACTCTTAAGCAATAGCGAGAAACATGAGTTGCAAGTTTTCCACGGTCCATATATATCGTGGACGAAAGCCTGTTTTCAACAAGAGGCGTGGCCGGAAGCATACGGCGATCGGCTAGTAGTACCAGCGTGCACGCATCGCAGGTTCGAGTCTATTCATTTTGTATAATATAATTGGCACATATTGCTATTCATTTCCTATATTTATTTCCTACATATATAAAATGAATAGCAATATGTGCCAATTATATTATACGTTATGATCTACATTTATATTTATTTACAGATAAAAGAAAAACATTAAAAAAAATACAAAATAAACAGACTCGAACCTGTGACGCGTGCACGCTGGTACTACTAGCCGATCGCCTTACGCTCCCGGCCACGCCGCTCGTTGAAAACAGATTTTTGTCCACGATATATATGGACCGTGGAAAACTCGCAGCTCATGTTTCTCGCCATTGCTTGAGTGACTTTAAGATTAATTAGAGGAAGGGTAGTACTAAACATACATCAAAAAGAACGAAATCGGAGAGGGCCGGTGTCTCCTTGTTAATTATTTTATTATGACGAAACGATAGGTTGGTTTGCCTAGACATTAGGTTGCGGAATACTATATTTGAGTAGTCCAAGCAAAGTTAACGATAACATGACTTTATATTTTTAAATTGGACTTAATAGCTTGGACGTGCCAAATCTTACAAAATCACTTCCGAAGGTAACTTATGCTAGTTATTTCAAATATTGCTAAATACAGCATAAATATTATCAAATACAGTATTCAATCCGTTTTGTTAAATAATAAACAATAGGAAGGCACAACTATGATGATGCGGGAAGTGCCTTAGTCAAGGACTAATTTCTTTTGATGCAGAAAAGGACTGTTAATTAATGTACATTAAACGCCCCAAAAGCTATATACCCATATTACGAATTATCCATTGCATAAATTGGTATACAGAACTAACCAAAGCAATACCATCCTAAGTGCAATTTGACGAATTTAGCTAAAAAAAGAAAATCTGCGCGCACTAAATGTGTCACATATGCGCCTTTAATAATTAGGCTTTTTCTTAAATTGCATTTTTAAAAGAAAATAGTCAATAAAAAACACCTCTAACTTGGAACTTTACGGACTACGTACTTGTTTAGTTGGCTACTATCCAGCGTTCCCTTCGATAATCACAGCACCACATTACTGATACCATTTTCGACAGGAATTCCATGGGATCAGCTTTATTTTCAACGCAATGTTATGAAATTATGAAAATGTATTTGGAAAACTAGATTATTATTTATCCAAAATGGATTTCTTTGTAGGTGTTTCAGCTGCTATAGTCAAAGTAACTTGCCTACATCATTAAAAGAAAGAATATATTTTTAGCCAAAGAATGATGAATTTTAATTTCATTTAGAAATAACATAAAATATAGGTAATTTTTCTATTTCCTTTATAACAAGAAATTATTTGTAGATAAGTTTTTATTTGTTTAGATTTGCTTTTAATTAAAAGAAATATTTAACAGGAAAATAAATTTAATTAAAATTACAAATTTAACACTTAATAAGACGGCGGTATTTCATTATATAGGGTGGTCCTAAAAACCAGCAAGAGCTGGTATCTTCTGAAAATTTTACTCAGTTTTGTAAATACATTTAAAAATCGTAATAAATTCAGTTAAGCACGATTATCTAACCAAGAACTTCCTTTTTATATACTATACAGATATTATTAACCTGTTGAATTTGACATCTTTTATTCCTGGCATAAAGTAGAGATACTCTTGCAACTAAATTATTATATTTGTGTAACAAGCAGGTAGAAATAATTCTTATCTGGTTTTTGTTAACGATCTAATGAACTTTCTTTTTTAAATTTTAAATTTTAGATTTCATTTAATTTTCTATCTATAAGCATTTAGTTTTTGATGTATGTACAGGATAAATAAATGTTTGACTTGAAATTAATAGACAACCTACAGCTAGTTATTAGTAATTCTAACTATCACTCCTGCTACAGGGTTCTAAAATTTGGCGCTCAAGGTAGTCATTTCTCTGCACACTTTTGTAGGTTTTGCGGCAGGCAACAAATTACAAATTCTAAAGTTAGCTAATGCTAAATTCTCTAGAACTAATTGAAAGTAAAGAGTATTGATCTTGGAATATTTTTTTGTTCAACTAGGCCCCATAAGCCTACCTACAATTTAGGTACAGCTTCATAAAGAATCCCTAATTTTACGATATTTTTGGTCGATTATATAATTGTTTAAGATGTAATAATATTTGAAAATATATGTCAAAACAGAATTTTATGCGTTGAGAAGTTGTATTCTCTTTTTAAATACAATATTCCAAAATTTATCATTTACCATTTCTATTATCACAATTTATATAATAGCAAACAACTAATATCAGTATTTATATTTTAGTATGTTTCAAAACAACAATGCCAGAATAATTTTTATTAACTTCATATTAACTCCAAAATAATAGATTGAATGGAACTAAAGGCATTAACAACAAACAAAGCAAACGTCAAGTCAGAGGAATTATTTCCGCACTGCTTCGCTTTTTGTAGATTCTTTCATTGTGGCATTGATTAGAAAAAGAAAACATCGCAAATATCGTATCCTTATTATATCTTTATATTTTAAAAATTAAATTACGGATATATACTTCTAGGAAATGTATAATCTATCAAAACTGAATTTTCTCCATTAATTGAATTCTAATTTTATCGGTCTCTATCAGTTTTAAAATTCTACTGACTCAACTCAATATGTCTTTCAACTCGACATAATAATCTTATAGGTTTATTTCAAATTGTCAACTATTTTTAGGGGCCATTAAACGGATTATAATTAATTCTAATCAGTTTCAGTGTTTTCAGGCGATACACTCTGGTATTTTGAAAAATGTTATGTTACTTATTAAGTTATATTTTATTAAATTAAGTATGTTAATTTGTTAAAAATGATACAAGGAACCAATGCTTCCCTGTTTAATAATCTATTGGAAATGAGGTTTTATAGGAATAAATTTACATTCTTTTGTATAAATTACGCAATATTTTAACAAAATTCTATTACAATAATCAAACTAAAAAATCAGCCGTTTAACGACTTGCGATTTCACGTTAAAACAATATTGTCTGTTTTATGTGCAGTCAATTACAAAAAGGAAAAGGTAATGAACGATAATAATCTTATATAAATATATATTTTTTATTTCCGTCATATTCAATAATCAATTGAGGCTTTGAAATCACTAAATCAGCGCAAACTGTATTAAACCAGAAAATATCAAATAGATTGTTTGAATGTAAAAGGAGTAGTAATTTCTGAATTCCCCAGAAGAAAATAGAAATCTAATCACGCTGCAAGCAAGTATAGCAATTGTTCTGTAGAGATAAATTTAATCGTTTTCCTCATAATCTTCCTTATTATAAACTTTAGAAACTAACATAATGAAACGTTAAATTAAAATTTCAAAGGAAATAAACCCTTTTTATAATTACAATAAATGTTTGTAAGGCCTAACAAAACAATGACCGTTCCCGCAAGGTGGTGAATTTTGGACTTTTCCAATGCTCTAAAAAGTAATTAAAAAATTCTTTCTTAATGTTTACATTTTTCCTGTTTATATTAATATATGGAATAAAATATTTACAATATAATTTCCTTAACGTGGACGTTTATATTTGGAAAATGTTTCTAGATGTGTAGTATAAAAAGTTCGTGTTTAATTATTTGTCTTTGTTATAAAGATATTATAGTTTACACTTGTAGCGGATAACAACACAAATTAATTTTTCAATATTGAAAATGATTTCCTTGACTTTTGACCTGTTATCACATTCGTTTGTATTTTTCCGCGGTTAACCTTTTTAAGTCAACTGGTTACATGGTGAAACCACTTATTCAAATGGCGTGTTCGTATGAGACAACCGGCTATGCAGTGAAACCACAGCTTAGTACCCTAATTAATAGAATCGGCGACATTTTCAGTGGGCGGGCGACGATGTCTTTTAATTTGACGTTGGCCATTACTTTTAAATTATGCTTGTGTTCGTTGCCCATATCTTGCAGCTTCCTATTTGGGGGTTGTCTTGTGCGGCTTGATGTGGGTGGTGTCTCCATTCTTTGTGGTCATTTCCATGGAGCATTGTCCATCTTGGCAGCTTGGGAAATTTTATTTGAAACTGATTTTTGATGTGGGAGAGCTTGTTGCGATGTGATTGAACTCGCTTTGTTTGTATACAATTTTTGGCTTTGTATAGATGGAGGAATGGGTGGTGAACGATTTTTGATAAGGTTCGTACTTGGTTTTATTTACAGGCAGGAGATTTGGTAAGAGTTTTAAATTGTTGGCGGTTTTTGTCGCGAAATCTTCCATCTTTAGCATTTTCTGTAGAATCTTATATGTTTCCTTAAATTTTGTTATAAGCCCGACCAAAAGTACTTTCTTTGTATTTTATTTACTGCCTTAGTTCGACTCAAGTATCGTGCGAGAAGATCATTACCAGTTTCTTCTAATAATTTTTTTCTTGAGGGGCTTCGGGATACATTTGATATTGTTATTTGATTGGAATTTCTCTGTAACTGTGGATAATGCTCTGTATATTTTATTGTCCATTTTTCGGGTTCATCGAAAATCTTCCTCTTCAGTTTACGGATCCATGGGCAACCTATATGTTCCAATGCATTGGTCATGCTAAGGTGAGTTACATTTTATTGTAACCAAGGAATTTATTTTCTGTTTGGGGAGGATTTGGTATTAGGGTGGGTTTATTATATTAGGAAGGGTAAGTCTCTTTTCTTATATCATCTAGCTATTTTTCCCAACCACTGGGGTCGTGATTTGTCTTTGGTAGGGTTTTTCTTGGTTCCAAACTTATTCCGCCTAGGTATATATATTAAGGGTTGGGCCACACTAATATTTTTGTGTGACTGGCAGTTGCAGCCTTTTATAGTTATGCCTTCTTTTCCGCAGTGGTAGCAATAAATTCGTAGCCTTTGGTAAAATTCACATAGGTTCCGTCCTTGCTTTCCATAATTTTCATGGTTATTCTGGGGAAGGCTTGTTCGTTTCTCTGGGGGTATATTGCTAGTTAGAGGTTGGGGTCGATTCATTTCTGCGTAGGGTTTCTGTTCAGATCAGGGTTGATTTATTGATGCTATTCTTTTTTGGCTGATTTTTGGCACATAAGCAACTTCTTTCGTGTATGTTAGGCTTGAATTGGGAGGTTGCTAGAATTTGAAGACTTTCAAACTCTTCACCCATTGTAATAAGTTCTGTTATGCCTGAAAAATCGTTCTTGCGGATATATGTTTTGTATTGCGGCTTTAAATTTTCATAGAATCTTTCAATGTTGTCGATTAATATCATTCTGCCATATCTTTGCATTAACGTTTGTAATGGCACTACGTAGTCGCTAATTTTTTCATCGTTACCTTAAGTAAGGTTACGGATTTCATCTTCAAGTGTATATTTATATCTTGGAGGTAAATACTTCGCTTTTAGAGCCTCGGTAAAATCGTTCCATGCCGTCCACCCATTACGGTTGTTTCTGTACCATAATATTGCTTTATTCTTTAATGATTCTGGCAGGCACTGTAGTAGACCATGGTCTTGTATATCATTGCATGATTACAGTACTTGGATCCTTTAAAGCAATGAGATAGGCTCAGTGGTCTATCAAATTTCAAGTTCTACCTCCTTATTGTGTTAGTTATTTGAGCATTTCATGAAATGTAACTGTTTTCACCTGCCTCTGTAGCTGTGACAAATTGTAAAGAAGCAACTTTGTCACTTATTTTTGATAGTTATATTAATCATTTGTTTGTTTTAGATATAGAAAGTTTTCTCGGGGGCTATGGGAATGTTTGCGGTAAGTGAATTTAGTTATTACGTTACCTTTGTTGACCTATTTTATTTTTTAGGTGACACGGTTAAGAATTGTTCAAAAATCGGATGATTTTCGTATATACAATAGCTTTTGATGAAGCCAATAAGAAGAGTTTTTGGGTAAATTGTATATGGGCAACCTTAGAAGAAGTTTTTGAGGATATAACCTTTTGGAGAAGTCGTTCGTGGCCTTGTGAAAAGGTTAGGGGTGAAAAGATTTGAAGAAGTTGTCTTGGTTATCTTTTGAAGGAGCTAGTGAAGATAGCCTTCGAGGAGTCTACAGGTAATAAGCTTTAGAAGAACTTTATGAATAACTTTTCGAAGAAGTCACACTGAAAACCTTTTTTGTTGGCTATACTTTATATCTATGTGCATGCTGATTATTTATTTATATCTATTTTTGCATATTAATATTAACAGATATTATTTACATATTTGCATGTATATTGTTTGCTTATACATCGTATTTCATTGGGGCGCATTTGGCGGATTTTGCATACGCGTATAGTGGGTTGCGTTACTTTACTGTATCTGTAAAGTTTCTTTATGATACCTTGTTTGGTTACTAAAGATTTAATTGAGCTTTATTCATGTAATGGCGTCATTTTCTTTATTGGTTTCAGTGAGGTTTATCGAGTAATGTGATTGTGCTATTTTATTTTGCGATGCCCTATTCGTGATAATGAGCTTTATCAAGCTCCACGTTGTTGTGCTATTTTCTTTATTGCGACGACCTTTCGGTTATTTAATTGCTTTTCGTTGAATAGCTTAATCTTTAACGTATATAAATTATGTTCGGCATAAGATATATTTGTATTAAACCAATTTTTAGTTCAATCGGCATTCGGCTAACTTGCTTTCAGACGGAGATTCAGAATGAATTCGGAATGGCTCGTTATTACAGTTAATAAGAAACCAAAGTTTCGAAGGTATTATATAGCTACTTTCGAGCGTAGGTATATACCACCAATTCTATGTATATTTTACTCCTGCCTATAATTGTTGTATTTATACTGTTTTTCCCTATTATTTAACTGTAAACTGGTTGAGGAGGTTTAATTTAATTTAAATATAAAATATGTAGTTCCATCTGTATATGGGGTTATGTTTCATGTTTGTTTTGTTTACAGATTTCTTTGTGTTTTGAATTGTGTTAAATATTATAGTTTTGTATTTAATATTTACATTTCATTTCATTTTTAAATACTAGGTGGCCCTAATGGTATTAAAATTATATTTTCAAACTTAATATCTAAAATTAAATTATATTTATTTACATATTTTAAATTACTTCTTTTGACTTTTTATAACCCTTTATTAATTTATTTATTTTTAATGTCGGGTTGCAGAAACTTTGTGCTTTATTCTGTCATAACAATTTGTTGATCTTTCATGTGTCATGGTATTTTATTAAACTTAATTGTAGTTTTTCACTATGGCAAGTAAATTATTCCGTAATTATATCAAAAAATTGTTCTTTTAGTTTGTGTAATATCTATTTTCATTGTGAATGATATGTAGCAACAAAAAATTGATACATGTGTGGGGTTTCATGGTGTAACCAGTAGGAAGCTATAGGTTGAGTTTATTTTCAAAAAATGAACGGACTTCTGATCAACTTGAACAAATATGAGCAGGTAACATTAGAAATTATTGGATGCCACAGAAATTCCAGAAGGAATTGACACTGAGGATATAGAAGAATGCAAACGAAATTCTGCTCTTAATGAACAAATACAGCCAGAGATATCTGAAGAACTTCCAAGCGACGATTTTGTCAGTGAATATGAACATCCATTGTCCGAACACGTAAGGAAAATAATAGACTGGAAGAAAAAAGTTCCTTTATACCACAAAATCTGGGAAAATATATGTTGCCACTGACACTGCAGGGACTAAAGTTTCCACAGGTCTGAGCATCTTAATGGAGATTAAAAAAATGCCATCGTATTGCATCAAAGATGAAAAGAGCTAGATTTGGCTAACTGATTACCCATATATACCTAAATGACAATTCAGTACAGCTTGGACGGAATACAATGAATTTTGGCAAATTATACAAAGTGCGACAAGTGGGACAAATTGTTAGTTACTTCCCTCGAATTTTATAAGCCACGTTAATATCAGGCTATCGATGAATCGATTATTCGTTCCAAGGTAGGTTGAACCTAAGGCAATACATGCCTAACAAACATCTGACTAATTCCTTGATAGGCAAATATCACAAAATTTATTATCGTAATGTTTTTTTCGTCCATAAATTTTACTGAAATGTTATTGTCTAGGCAAATATATTTCAATAGTACAGCTGCTAGATTTACTTGATGAAAAAAGACTAAAACTGAGTGAATATGTTTCGCGAGCTACAAAGGAAAGACTGAGTGCTGTGTAATGAAAGGACCGCAAAGGAATATCGTTTACAGTAATTATAACAATCCATCTACTATATCCAATATAAATCGTAAAATGAAGGATGGTACAACCCAAGTTTTGACTTATACCATGATAGTGACAAATTATAATGCCCACATGGGAACAATTGATAAATCTGTCATGTTGAAACATTGTTATGAAGTAAATAGATAATATAAAAAATGATGGCTAGGTATTTTTTGGTATTTTATGGATGCATCTGCTTGCAATGCATTCATACTCTTTATGGAACACACTAATTGCAAAACTTCTTCATATAAATATTTTCGCCAAACAATTGGTTGATAGGAATAGATACAGAAAGACCAGTAATGGGAAGACCTAAATCTGATTGTTCTCAGGTCAGTCATTTCAAACGTCATATTCCATTTGATGTCAAGCATGAAAAGGCAGCCCATCTACCTATACGTAGTAGTTCTCGGCGTTCATTCAACCAATCTCATAGAATAAAATGGATTGGTAAATTGTGTAAAGTAGAACTTTGTCTGAATGGCCAAAACAACTGTTTTTCGCGGTTTCGCTCTGATAAGTAGTAGCTATGGTTTTTACCCATCCGCTCACTGATTTCACTGTGGAACCATTCTTTTTTCAGTAGTTTTGTAATAAAATTCTATAAAACCAATAATTTATATTCATTTCTTACATATTATTCCACATTATTACAAAAAATATATATTTAGAACAAACTGAATAGGTCTAACTTCAGAGAGTTAACTGTTTTTTCTCGTAATTTAAGTTTTCAATTGTTCTATGTTGCAGACGAAATAGCAATGACCTGTAACTTCAATTAAGAATTCTTATAAATCGTGCAATTAATTAATCAATTAATTTTGGGCATATAAAATTAGTTATTTTGGCCAAAAATACAAAATAAGATACGTAAGGAAATCCCCACGCTGAGTAATTGTTGGAATTCTAATGTTAAATATTTGGGCGTAATTCTCAATCATGGAAGTACCACGTATTGAATGAGCATAGAAAATGACAACCACTGTCAGGCTTTGTTGGCGTCTCACGCCAATATTTAAATTTACCGCCGTACATTTACGGTAAATGCGTGGTTGTTAGGACGACAAGCACAGATAAACTCTGTCGGAACAAAAAAAAACGAAAGACGGTTTTTTTCGGTGGCGAAAAAAAAATCAAGAAAATAAAGTGACAGTTATAAGCGAATTCACTCTTGTGGATTACGAATGTGAATAATTTGTAATTATTCGTCGTGATAACATCGCGATATAGCATTAAAACACGCGTAGATGGTACGTTATAGAAATCGGTCGTATATTAGTGACTTTTGAAGTTTCCGGGGTGAGTGCAAGAATTACGTGAGAGTAAGTGTGGCGGAATCCTGGTCACTGAGAAGCCAAGTAGTGGGTTTCGGGGGAACTACCTGCCTTTTCCTACCCCGTTCGCCGCTTCATAGAATGCGTGAGTCCATTGCGAAAGGAGGAACGTATAAGATTCACGGCCGACTATTATGGTGCTTTTGAGCAAGCGATCAGCCCTGTAACGCGTCGACCAAAACAAAGGTACTTATTTTACATTCTTTGCTTCACTATTGGTTGCCTGTAAAGGCCTATTGGGTATGTTAACGTGTATCAGCGGGAATCCGGTGTTATTCATTATCCCGGCTGCCGAATATTATAGAGCCCAGATTAAACCATTCCCGTTTTGAGGGGAGCCTATCAGAACATCATTCCTGTCCGAACTATTTGATGCATACCTTTATTTACTGTGAATATAATATTTAAATAATAAGTTCATTTTATAGCAGTTTAGTTAATCTGCCCCGTAACTCTTGAATTAGGCCGCATTCAAGAGCCGGAGAAGTTTGCTTGTAACTCTGTATGTCCTTTTGTTGTTGTTTTTGTGTATGCTGAATAATTCATTTCTTTAGGTATAGATAAATAGCTATTCCCTAATTGGACTTTCATTTTAAACTTAGAATAAGTTAAACGTGATTATTTTGTATTTCAGGGGATATGTGTTTGTCAAGGTACCCCCCCCCCCCCCCC
>JAHWXV010650061.1:0-15084 GCA_024586415.1 Phrixothrix hirtus
CTTAAAGGTGAATATTTTGAAAAACAATAAAACAGTTTGTTCCAAAAAATTTGTTTTCTTTCCTAGTTTTTGTAACTACTTAAAAAGCAACCCTCGTAGCTCACGAGATTTCTAGTGGCACATCAAACAACACATCCCAAGCTCTCATCTATTCTCAGAAAAATGACTGGCAAAATAGCCAGCATTTTTATTTTCTGAAACTGCCAAATTAAAGTCTTCATCAGCAAGAACAAAGTTTTCATGTTCGTCTTCGGTCCAAAGTGTTGGTTGTTTCCTGGCTTTTTTGTTTGATTTTTCAACTGCATGAATTATTTCCTTTTATGTTTCTTCATAAGTCTAGAGGAATATTTTGAATTCGTCCTTATATGGTGATCTATTATTTTGGATTTTGAGGGCTTTTTACCACCCGTTGCTATTTTCTTTTTAATTTCGGGCAAAGTTGATGAACCAAATAGTTAACCGTTTGGGGTTCAAAATCTTTTGAACAGCTTAATTGCAACTCAAAATGTTTTGACCATTCTGTTTGACCATCAAGGTGTAAACGTATTGGTTGAATTTTGACATCATGCAATTCCTCCCTGCCTCATTTTTTCCAGAAAAAACCGGCAGATAAATGATTAAGCGGTCAAATTTCCATCACCTTAAAGACAATAAGTACAATTTCAGCTATTTGGATTTTAAGAAATGCTTTTACTAGTATGTGTCCAAGCACAGCTTAATTTCCTCACTATGAAGGACTTATCCAGAACTTAGGGCTTATGTGGTGGGAAAGATACAATAATTGCATAGATATCTCGTACCAGATTTAGCTTACGAGTGTGACTATAATGACCGGAAATGCTTTAGCAAACTTTAAAAAATTAAGAAACCATTTTGTTGCACCTATCCATTAAGATGAACTACATAAATAAAACCGGCTAGAACTCCATACGTAGCTTGTCGGTCTTATTTTCCGTGGAAATATCACAGGAGTACAAACTTGCTTCTTGCATTGATTACAGTTATTTATTATTACAGTTTTATTATTACAGTTATCATAGTCATCAGTGACTCACTTTGCCTTTGTGACAAACAATTTTGTGAACTTCAGTTTGGACTACAGAAACGTTAAAAATTTTGCATGCGCTAAACTTCTGAGTGGTTGAAGAATTCAGTAACATTTTCTTTGTTGAAGTCCAATGCCTTGGGAAATGATGTACCCATTGTTGTACGCAGAGATAAGACCTTCATGCCGCTTTAAAAATGCATCCTCCTAAATACGTCCCACAACACCAGCCAACAGCCAAAATAAACGCCACCCTACACAGGTATTTTCTGATTAAACCATAAAATAGTTTTTCCTTAACCAAGACGTATTCAACCACTTTCTTTTCGACTTCAGTCAATAAAACTGTTATTCATCAAAGTTTAAATTTTACCATTTCATCGGATGATATATAAATTAGTTTTTGTGACAGTTTGAATATCCTATGAAGAGCGGCCTCAGGTATTCGGAAACTTTTTTCTATTTTTCTCTTTCAAAAGACAAGTTCCACAAATGACTTTCTACTTTTTATTAAAATTTTCTTGTGGTATTTTAGGTGTTTTGATATGCTTTATCAGAAAAATCTATTATGCTCTTAAGTTTCAGTCATGATCTGGTAGAGCTAAAAAAAGAAAGTTCAGTAATTTAGAGACATATGGTACTATCAGTTCTGGCGATGCATCGGGGGCTTATATTAAACGCATATCCTATATTCGGACTGGGTTCACACGCTTACCTTGGTATTTTATTCAGCAGCATCTCAAATATGAAAAATTCCAGAAAGCAAAATATGTCGATTTTTGGAAAACTTACGACAAGCAATGACCATAAAGAATATGCATTGCAGATTTGATTGTTTTCTTAATAAGACTCAAGACTAAAATAAACATTTTTTTGATCACAGCCGTCAATATTTTTGTTTAGTCATAATTCCAGCACATTTTCATCATAACTTCTGGTAGGTATCCGAACAAGTGTGTATTGAGGCATGAAAGAAATAAAATTGAAAAAAATTGAATTCAAAAACGAAAGGAAATTGTACACAACGAAGCTATGATATCGTAATTTATTTTTCATTTTTATTTTATCTAACGTCAAGTATTACATTAGCATATGCTTTATCCTAAAATGCATTCTTATAATTTGAATGATTACAGAATTATAGATAAATAAAAAGTCGATGTTTTTTCTCCTTTAATTCCGCCCTGCATTCGACACAGTTGTATTGATTTCATTCCGCATCCTCTCAAATAAAAATGCATCAAAGCAGATTCGAATAATCGGCCTAAAGTGGATATTATAATGGCAATAGACTACTGACGTACTATATTTCTAGGAAGAGTTGAGATTTTTATTACTATAGTTTTTATGATTTTTACAATTAGCCAAACAGTGTTTTAGCAGAAATGAGATTTTTAAGACTAACACGGCGGCGTGGCCGGTCCAGTGCTTCTGTTTTTTCTGTTAAGTATTTTAAAGATGATTTTCACTTTCAAAACATGATTACCTACAAAAAAATTGTTGGTATTTATTATTATCTCTAAAAGTTTAAACAAAAGCATTTGTAATTTTAATTAATGTATTAGTACTGACGGTGTTTAGATGAAACATTAAAAATAATATCTATGTGATAGCCGTCCGTGTTTCCCTTAGCGCCTAAATAAAACTTTATTTGAAAATTTATTGGCAGTCTTCATGGATTAGTTTTCCTTTATACTAGAAAAGGTCGTTACCGTAGCAAGTGGTGAATTCATTTTATAATTATTTTTAATACAGTCCACTTTCGTTTTTGGTTACAATAATGCAACTTAATGACTTATCTTTACCATTCATGGTACTGTTCTCATTATCCCTTTTTTCATACTTATACATATAATTCCAAGTGTAAATAATTACTTAGGTACTAATTAATCATAGAGGCGAAAGGAATAAATATCATGACCTTGACAAAACGAAGTTAACCTAAAATTATAAAATAAGTGATGTGTGAGTAATTGAAACATATTACCCTGGCGTCAAGTATTTTCACGTCCATTACACTTAAAGGCACGACGATATAATTCAATGCTAATTGCATTTCTGGCTGTATTATATTAATTGTAAGTTGGTGAGTCATAATCAAGACAATCGAGATATAAGCAATGTTTTGGCGCCAATAACTGTTCTGATCCTTGCACAGCCGTATTAGGAAGCACCGGTTTTGCAAACTCAGTTTCGATTATTACCAATAACGATATACAGATGTATGAAAAAATAGGAATTTTGGCTAAAATTTTACCTTAAATTGGTAACAACCTGCTTTGCATTACTTTAAATGTAACAATTGCTTTATTTGTCAAGTTTCAATGGTTTCGATTGAATAACTTGCAAGTGACATGAAGTGAAGAAAACGGCAGTTTGCTCAAGCATAATATTTTAAATTCTTATGTTTTACAGAAATTGCATCTGTATAATTGTTTTTTTTTTATAACGAACAATTGATACCGTAATCATACAGGAATAATTGATTCTGTAAGCAGTCAACCTAAAATCTATTTAACAGCGGTTCAATTTAAAAGGCGGCCTCGTAAGGTCGAACAGTGACCTTATTGTTGATTTTTTAGACATCGACTATTGCGTGAATGTCTATGACCGAAACACTTTTTACATACGTTGCCACATGTTTGAGATTCATTGATTTAGAAACATTTTCAAATTAATTATGCGGGGTATATATTTTTTGAAAACGTGTGTGCATAAATCAAGTACAAATGGAACATATACGCCACCATTAGATAAACGTCGAACTATTTTAAAAAAATGTTGCATTTTGTTTGCATTGTTTAGAACCAAAGGTCAATAATTTACAATCTTCAAAATTTCATGTTTAAATTGTACAAGTAATATTTTTATTTTAATAAAATTTTAATAATATGCCTAAGACGAACTTTGACGTCCAAGATGGCCGCTCTATCTATTTGATTTCGTATTACAATTTGATGTTATTGATTACTTTAAAGAGATGTTCCTACTATTAATTTTAAAGTTTTATGGGCTACAAGAAACGCGTTCTTTTGTCGGAAGCAGTTTTCTTAGAGCCACAATTTGTATATTTACATAAATGACTACAAATTTACTAAAATAAATTTCCCCTAAAGATTTACTTTATTTTTCCATGCTGAAGGCAAATCATGTTTATATTTAAAATGATGTGCAATCAACAGTGTCTTGGGTGGATAATACGTAAGAGTTCCTCAAAGTTTAGACTCGCGTTATTCCTTTTCCATAACCAAAGGCCTTTAATTTACTATTATGTGTGGTGCTGTCGTAACGAGTCTTTTTTAATCGAGTTTGAAGAATTTAAACTCGAACAGAACCCTAAAACTATTACATGCGATTTAATAATATTGTTGGTTGATGACCTATCGTAAGTCGATGAGCATTTATGGATATAAACATATTTATTTACATCTTATATAAATTTATACAGTATATTAACAACACGATTAGACAACGAAACGTTAAATAATCAAAATAACACGCCATAAAATAAATAAAAAGCGACAAGTTATTTACGGAAGCTAAACAGCACCATCGGCGGAAATAACTAAAGTACCGAGGGCTTACTATGTTTGCATAAAATAAATCAAAACGACGGTAAATAAATTAAATAAATTTTGTAATAGATACTAGTTAAGAAGAAAATTAAAAAATAACTACAAAACTTAAACAAAATCTTTTTTAGTAGTAGCAAATTGATTTAATAAAACTAATAAAATTTACTATCACTATAAATGGGAGGCAGGATTTACTTTTGATAAATAGGCTGACGTAAAACGAAAGTTAAATAAATGAAGTACAAAATTGTTTTATACTACATATCAGAATCCACCTCTTAACTGGGACATCCAGTAGCCCGGATCTGTTATCTGGCATCGGAAGCTATTTCAAAGGATAGAAAGGAACACCTAATTAAGGAATTCCCATTTTCTGAAATAAGAACGGGAAACACAATGAACTTCAAAACGCGAAGTTTTCGCTTAGAAATTGCTTTAATCTACCTCCTACAAAAATCTAAACAGGGCTGCGTTTTTCTAAAATCCTCGCTCAACGCTAGCCTAGGTTTCTATAAAAACAAATTAAACTGGAAACAAACCCGTCGTGTGTCGATAAAAATGCAAACAAAATTTTAGACATGAAACGTTGTTACAAATTCATGAAAAATAAAATGCTACAAATCAAAGAATAACACAATATTTATACAAGCAAGTTAGCTCCCAAGATCTGACATCAAACAAAATTGACAAAATGTAGCATCTTTGCATATTTCGGTCGTCAAACTTGTTCCACGATGTAACCTTGGAAATTTAATAAACAGAAAACAGCGCAGCATGGAAGAAACACAGATTCAAGCTGCGAAGTCCTAATGTCAGTGTCTAATATCACACTGATAAAAAGGAATGAAGTATGAAATAGCAAAACTAGAAGAAATTGCTGCGGACGTCGCACTCGCACAAAAACACAAATAGCCGCCCAACTATGTATCATTAGGCGGTAGCTTAATAAACCGAAAGAAAAACTATAATTAACCATGATGCTGGAACTTGGATCTATTATTTATAGAAACTTTTTATACACCAATAATTATAAATTCGGCAAAATAAACACATTGGAAAAGTATTCTGGCATGTGCGTTTGCCACCCTCAATATAATGATTATTAGTTCTACTTTTACGGAAAAGCCTGCTTTATCTTTATATTTTTAAATTGCAACTTTATGCGTTCATATTTCTTACAAAATATACCGATCAACTGGGATACGGTCTACAAACGCTCGGACGCATCTATAGCCCACCATGTTTAGCGCGATAGCCTGATAAAATGGACACAATTGTGATTTTTTCAATGGCGCCTTTCAGGCGGTAACAAATACCTACTGCACACCACTAATTTTTCTTTGGTTCTAACGTTTATTACCTTATGTCGCTCATTTTAGGCTGCTGGTGGTAAAAATAAAACTTTCACAATAAACAGGCTTAACTTACCTTTTTGAGTCGAAGTGCCTGCGCAATTTAAATTCTAAATTCATATAGTGTAAATAAATTAAACGGGTGAAAATAAAAATCCTTTGCAAACATTATACTTAGTGTTGCTGATTATTTTCCTACCGCGTGTTTCGTAGGAATAACACGATTTGAAATTGCGCTGGCATGTACCACAGTTCTGTACACAACCGGAAGTACTTATGGAGCATGGCAGACAGTGTTAGAACTGTCGGGACGTATTTGTAATCTCAATGGCCGTTTAAGTAATAACAGGAAACGCCGGACAATAAGTACGAAAGTGGAAAGAGGAAAACACAGCACGTGACGGCAAAGAATTGTGAGGATGTCCTAGAATATTAGTGCTCTTCAAGCGTCAATGCAGGAAAGTCAGTGCACAAGACCTGGGTATAAGTTGCATATCCCTGTGGCGTTTGTTTGTATGTTTGTTTTGTAGTTAAGGCTTCGGGATGCAGAAATTTACTTTGCACACTTGGCTTCAACTACTACGGTCATTTCGCCATGCCTACTAGAATTTTGCCAAATTTATAGAAGTTCCACCTTAAGTAAGGATTTTTAACGTGCCAAACATCACATTCATACGGAACTTACCTTAAAAAATTTAGTGGTCTTGTTTGGATTTGAATCCGCGTCCCATAGGCGCAGAAGCAAACATAATAGCCACTACACCAATCAAGGCCGGCCTTTGTTTCGAGCTATAAAGTTTCAACAATGCAGTTCATTCATCTAAATATGTTAAGAATTATGGACCGAAAACCCAGAGATTGTCGAAGCATTCAACAGACAAAACTGCTGATTTTTGGGTTTCCAGCAACCAGCCGCCATTCATGAACTTCCCTTATATAGCAAAATAACTACCCGGTGTGGCGCCACTGCAAGGAGGCAACGAGTTGTCGGTCCCTCAGAGACAGATGAGGAAACATCTGCACGGTAACTGCGGAACGCTACGTGAGCAACTTAATTCCACAACTGAAGGCTTTGCGTGATGTGGTATGTTTCAATAAGATAGCTGATTTCTAGATTCGGGGTCCGCTGATTGCACGGTGCCAGACTTTTTCTTTTAGGGCTATCTCACAGAATAGTATTTCAAAACAAGTCACGCGCTTTGGTGGAATTGGGATACAGCGGCCGCTATCCTAATCTCCATGTTCCAAATCATCTTACGTGGCAACTTCATTGCACGAGTGTGTTGTAGCTGGCAGCGTGATTTTCAAGAAGTAAATGTCAGTTCATACCATGGCAATCTCAGCTAAAAATTTCGCATGACGGATAAGAAAAATATTTTTTTATTATATGAATTTTCTCTTTCAAGCCGGGCTATTTTTATAAACACCCAGTATGTTACTGAAAAGAAGACTTCTTCTTTCAGTCTTGTATCATTCTGGTTATAAGGCTGCATTTTATTGCGGGTAAAATTTCGCATAAAAACACGGTTATTCCCAGCACACATTGAATCGATCAATCAAGATTTCTTGAAGAAACAACCACTGGTTTCTGTATGAAAATGATCTAATTGCGAAATCCAATAAAAAAAGTACCGCAGAGAAGTTAAGTCTACTGCTGAAGAACGTTATTGTTATTTCCTCTTAGTAGTACAGGTCGATTGCTGGCCGAAAATGTTTTAAGTCGCTTATCTATTTACACGCTTTCTTCTTTCTAAATATGATGAAACTAATTTAATGAATGCAACTTGTATAGCTACATAGATTGGTAAAACTAATATTGATAAATAATATCAGGTTTAACGTACATTTTCCAGGCCTAACTAGAAGTTAAGCATGATCTTCTTCCTTCATTGCATAGTTTTAATATAAAAAGTGATTGCGCAATAATTTCAACACATAAATTTCTATGAATTAAATCCAGTTTTTAAAAAGTTTATCGAATTCATCCGGCAATACGCTTTTTCCACTTTTCTGTTGAGCAAGAACTTACTATCCTTATCCTGAAGATAACGTTTTCGTTTAGTATAACTAAAACGTCCCAGAGAACTTGCCCAAAAACCACCAACACTGAACATGCCAATATTTGACCCTACAATAATATAAGATGGCCGAACTGGTAATATTTACATTAGTAATGCGAGCATGAATGCAACAAAGCATTTTTCCAATACAGTAGCTTTTGTCTTAGTTTTTACTTAACTAACAATAAGTAACTTAAATAAACATAGCAAATTTAATTAGCAACTGTTCATTAAAATTGTTCAAGGACACAACTCCAATTTTCCCAAACTTCATAAAGATCCCACAATCTGTCGACACCGAGGATTTTAATTACAAATGTTAACTGCCCAAAACCGTTAGTGACGACGTAACGGCTTTCATGTGTAACAATTAAATTTATTATCACTGTTGAGTAAACATTCCCAAATTTCTAATTGAAATTCAGATGACTAGTTTTACCATTAAAAGAGGCTAGATGTTAATTTAAGATGCATAATTTTCTAAGAAAATGATAAACCTTAGAATTATTCATGCGTTTATGTTTAAATAACATTAATTATCGTCTCATTTAAATTCCTGGAACTCATATCTTGAAATTAATAATCTTTTGTATATTTACATCCGCCATTTCGATGAAACTTTCTATGTGCAATTTATGGTAATTTTTAGTAATTAATTTATTCTGTTTTAGGTGAATTTTAAGAAAAATAACGATGCCGCTATGACGGAGGTGGCAAATTTAAACGGACAGGACCACCGTCTTGTTGTGGAACGGCATTATGAAGCTGGCCCACCAGAAGGTCTTGAACTGGTAAGTTAAATACAGCTTATTTATTGATTAACTAGTTCCTGAAAGGTGAGCAACCACTTTAACACCAGTGTGTAATTTACATCACCATTCAAGCGTGGCATTATATTCGTGATTAATGTTTTCTATTTGGTATAGATGGCAGCGCTGCATCAATTATAAGTTAAAAATTAATTTCGCGCATTCTTGTTGTGGACAAATGTTTATAAAATAACCTTTGAAAAAAGTATCATATAAAACATCCAAATATTTCTGATGGAATTTTTAGACTAGAGATTAAATTCTAAAATAATTAAACTAAAAACCAAATTTAAATGATTTAAAATATTATTTCAGTATATTAACTAAAGGGCTGAAGGGAAGAAAAGAAAAAGCCAATCATTTGTAATGTACATGAATACTGACTAAAGTAATTGTTAAACTAATAAAAGCAACTTGGAATATCCAAAATGACTTTTAAGCATTGAATTTAGGAATATATACAAGTTAAAAATGAAAAATTAAATCCAAAAATGCTACATTTAAATGAAACATATGTAGCTTTTACATAAATTAAGAATAGATGCACAGTGCCGAATTTGTGTTTCGCTCTGGTTGAATCTAGGTGTGCATTCTTCGACATTGCCAAAATTTAAATATGTATTATTTTAGTTTAGAATATTTTAGCCGTATATGATCTTGTAATGTATAGATAAATGTTTAAAATATGAAGATTAATTATAATAATAGTTGCTGTAGATTTGTGTTACTAGTTGCAATATGTACAAGTTAAAAATGAAGTTAAACCTAAAGTTTCTAAATAGATAGTAAAATGTACACCATTTAAATATAACCGTCATTCATAAGCTAAGGGTGGCCTCACAGTGCTAAGGCTTATGTTTAGAGTGTCAAAATTGCCAAAATTTAAGCAAACTATAATATTCTTATGCAATCTTACAAATAAATACTTCTCTACATTTCAAATACATTTATGAAGATGCCTCAGAAAAAATTTAGGCTGTTTTATTTTTAGTTGAATAGGATATATGATATGCTTCTGATATTTTCTTTCACTGCCTTAGTAGAAACCGAAAAAAGATTTCGGTACTTAAAGCGTTCTCGGAACCAGACAGAAGTAAATGATGAGAGAATGGTTTTTTAAACAAATCTATCAATATAAAATGGACTATCCCATTTTTTAAATATATAAGTAAATGGAAACTGTAAAGACGGAACGAATTTCTATATAAAGGATAAAGTTAATTTCATACTGAGAAAATGCTATTTAATAAAATAATACCAGTGCATCCCTAGATACATACATAAAGTAGGCAAAAACTGGCTACATTTGTAAAACTGTCTTAAGAGAACCCTAAACTTGGTGTAGGTATTTACGGATACTCTGTTTTCTTATAATTTGATACAAGAATTTTTCCCAGTCTGAAATTAATTTTTGCCTTTATGCAGAAGTTTAGACTAAAATCTATCAAACCGATTGATTTCAATAATATACAACCTTTGCATCATCGTGTTACATTGAATTAAGTATTACATTTGCAGAGCATATTACCGCAGTTATAAAAATTGAGAAATTTGTTTCTAGGATTATGGAAGTTTTGAGAGAAGAGAAACACTGTAAAATAATTTATGCCATTTAGTATCAAACTATTTTGAAGTCAATAAAACATGATAAATAAATAGATCATGCATAAAGTCAATTCTATCTAAGATTAATAAGCAGTAAGCTACCTTAGAGATAAGTTAGTAAATAATAATAGTAAACAAGTTTACATGTGTAAACAATTACATATGCTTAAATTATGACCAATTTAAACATATAAAGATGTTCAAAAATAATAAAATTAAGGATAATGTACTTGGAACATGTTCAAAAACAAATAGAAATGGGATGTAAATAAGGTACAGCAAATGCATAAACCATAAGCACTAAACTGCATAAAAGAACTTTTTCTGATGTTAATCTCCGAAAGTTGCATCAGTAACTTAGTGCTTGGGTAATAACTGAGATTGGGACGCTAACCTTAAGGAAAGTGAACAGTTAACAATAATAAAATTACCTACAAATTGATATCGCGTGACATGTAACCAGGTATTTTGAAAATCAAAAAATTCCGTATAAATTGCTTGCGATATGAACAACTTTTTATCTCAAGATTGTGTTAAAGGAAAGAGTTTTTATTAACTTCCCATAGTTTGATAAAATTAAAATGTGACCCCTGCTAAATGGATACAATGTTCCTGTAAATTTTCGCTCGCTACAAGTTGGTGTATTTAAATTACTCAATTACTAAATGATTTCAAATAGTACAGCTAGATTCCAAAACTAGATAAGATAACCCACAAAAGGGTGTGTTAGGTGACATGGTTTGCTCTTTGTCGGTGTACGGGCTTTGCATATTCGAATTTGTTACCACCAAACTCGGCGTGTGTGAAAAATGTAATTTAGTTAAATCGGATAATTAAAATATTAAAAATCATCAATGATTATTAATATTTGCCGAGATCACTTTGACGGTAGATACAATGGTAAATTTTAAAACTTCAGGGGGCGTCACGTTGTATTAAGCTTCTCTTGAAATTGAAACAGTAGTAAAACGAACATTTTTCAGTGAGAAAATCACTATGATTGAACTAAATTAGAAAACAGTTTTTGATCAAATTTAAAGTGAAAATTTAATCAGGCAGGTGCAGTGAATTTTTACGACCGACGCAAAGCAACATCTTCTAATCCACTGATTCTGTGTGAAATTTCTCATCTAAATGAAAGATAAAGGTTACAGAGCATTTCAACTTACGCATCAGCGCGAGATATTATTTAACTATGGCATCATAAATCAATAGACGAATGTAAAAGTAGTGTACCTAAATTAAAAATAAATGCGTATACCTTTTACCATTAAAGTTGAGAAATTTAAACACGCGCAGGACTGCGTCATTTTATAATCGATCTTCAAATCTGCATCTAACCTAGCTCCGATTACCGTCTCGTCCCATCGACGTTTTAACATTGACTAGTATTTTTAAATCGAATGCAATCGTTCGGAAAGGAAGGCGTCTTTTTTTTAAACCTCAATCTGTATTAAATTTATCCCCATTCGCATTAACTGGTATTATCTAATCGGCTCGATGTTTTAGGTATAAAAAGGCGTTTCTTTATAAACTTAAATCTAAGAATAACCAAACCTGATCACCGTTTTTGCATTCGAACTATGCCTTCTTACTCCAAACTGAATTCGGCGTCTAACCTAGTATCAATCGCCGCCTCACCCTCGGCTAGTATTTTAAATGTTTGCTTTCGGAAAGAGTTTTTTATCCCAACCTTAAAACTGAAACTAGACAGATCGTCGTTTTTGGCCAGTAACCATAATATGTAAATATTAAAAACTAAAATTGAAGAACATGGGCTTCCGAGTCCGAAATTTAGATTAACAGTTAGTAAGGGTAGACGAAATCGAAATATTTGTTGTTAATCAATCGCGACATTTTGTGGGCCGAGAAACCGGAACATGTACATACCTGGTGGAAGAATATTGGGCAGAAATGAAATTCTTTTTTTTAGAAGAACGGGCATGCTAAATCGTTTCCTACCGGAGCACGCTAAGGAATTTATGCGGAAAAATGGTATGGACTGATTAATAAATGTGTTAAAGCGCCATAATATGGGCGCGATCGTGTAAATTAAATCTATACATATTGATAAAATTGAAGTGAATTCGAAATAATTACTTTTTAGTTAGTATATGAGTATAACATTATTTTCGCGACATTTAAGCACACAATAATTTTAAAACTGCCTGTCTACCTATTTCATTTAAATTCAAAAATACTGAATTAATATTCGTAAAACTTGCTCAGCCTATCGATTATATTGATAGCAACTTAGTTTTTGTATTATCGCAAGTTATAACATTAAACTCGGTCAACGATAGAATAAAAGCGGTCGAGGTACGTAGTGCGCGTCGTCCTTGTAAACCATTTTTAATGTAGGGCAGGTGGAACGAATGATGCTGAAAGCGATAGAGAGATGAGGCTAAGGAAGGTAAAAATATTGGTAAAGGCAGAAGGCAGTGTAATGCTTAAACGCAATTTACGCACGTTTTATTCATAATTTCTTTACTTTAATAGGATTGAGCTGTGGTTTTAATAGTCTAGGACTACTTTTATCAACGCCTGTGGAACCTTTTTTTTCTTTCTGAAACCTCGTAAGACCTTTGAGTTTAATGATTTAGCGATTGAATCACACTTATTAAAGCTTTGTAAGCATATTCTGCATATAGTTGTTACAATTCGTCAAATATATCATCGCTTAGATTACTTTTGACATGCGATTGCAGAACTCGGCGAATTTTTTCAGATCTTTCTAAGTCTTTTTGGTTTTACCGCTGTTAGAATCGTGCTTGCATTTATATTTTTTGGGGGAGAAGCATTTTTGATATTGTTTCCCTGTTACTTAATGGCAATGTTGGATTTCTCGCAAAACTTTCTTAGACCTTTATAAATCTGTGCAACGACAAACTATTAGAACTCCTGGTTTCGGGCATTGAACGCTCTTTGCTTTAGTTTTTAAGTTGGAAATTCACTGAATTTTCAGAACATTTGAGAATCTTTCCAGTTTTGATATTACAAATTTTGTCGAAGAAAGATCGATTCCTTTCGACTTTCCAAACTGCGAGTTCTTTTCTCTGGCCTCATTTGAAGGGGCCTTCTTTGGGACTGCTTCATTGTTGCAGAGTGTTTGGTGAAAACACGCTGAGACCTTTAAAGATGGTGTAACAACCTGTATCAAGATGTGGAATTTGCTTTGGTTATTTCTTTGTTAAAAACTTACTACACAAATCTGCTTGAGTTCACCGCTTTCCATATTTTCACCTGCGCATGCGTTTACACTTTTTGTTTATTGCCAGATTTTAAACATCATTAGAACTTTTTATTGTAGATTTTTAATTCAGAATACTATTTTTCGTCAAATTTTCACTGATTTTTGTAATTCTTTAAAATTCTGCCATTTTACAAAAAAAAACCGACACTAGTTTTAACAACCGAAGCATAGAATTACTTTTAGGTTATGCTTAACTTAGAGAATGAAAATCTGTGACGTAGAAGGGAGGCGGCAAATTTAAATAAATACTTAGTTTCGATTTCACAGTCGTGAACTAAAATCCTTGAAGAAAGTAATTTGTAATGCATTTTACGTCGTCTATGTTAACATTGTTAACCTACAGATGACACTTATAAATCCAAGTACCTACACAGCGGCAACCTTCATAATACATTGCCGAGGTCAGATTATATCGTCAACCAGATTTATTCCGCAATAATAGCGTAATATTACAATGGTAATAATTATCTCACATAATCAACAATGGCATCACGGTAATCAATAAAAATTAGTCTAAACAATCAAGGATATTATTTTTTCTTTAGATTGTTTCTTCGTTAGAATTTCATGTAGTACATGACAGTTAGTTGATTTTTATGTGACCGCAGGCTTTATTTCTCACGATCTTTGTGTTTGTAGTGGAAACGGAAAGTTCTGGGCGCATTCTATAGGTACCACTCCTGCCATGACCTACTATACTTAACAAGTAATAACTTTAGCAATGATGTGAGCAGATGAACTGAGGATAATGTGGAATGTCTTGGGAACGCCTTTTTCGGCCAACACACGTTTAGCAAGCTTTTTCTTTAGAATATGTTGTAATTCGTTCGAGGCGGTTTCTCACATACAATTATATACAAGGCGTTCTAAAAGTACTCTGCATAAATATTTTAATATGATCACAAAATTTAACCCACGTTACGTGACATTTCTAAAATTCGAAATTTTTATTAAATATGAAACGCTTGTTATGAATCCCAAGTCCAAACTACGAATTCGTGGCATGCAGAGAACATAAAAACGCTCAAAACTATTCCGACAATTATTTTAGCATTACAATGAATGAAAATTGTCAAATATATATTTTTTGTTTTTCGTCGAAATTCTAGTTAAGATAGGTTTTAGCCCTCTCTAGCATACATAAAAATATTAGGTACTATCTGAGACATATTTTGCAAGATAGAAATGTATGACCCTGTATCTAGGTACTACATGTCATTAGCAAAGTTTCTTCATAATTTATATTCCTTGTTTGTAAACCATTGTATATAATTAATAACTAAAGTTGAAAACAATTATTTAAAAATTTAAGAATGACGAAATTTCATGAGAAATAAAATATAAGAAAAAGAAATGAATATAAAATTAATACATGAAAGGTCTAT